>JANAVB010014796.1:37292725-37572146 GCA_029216955.1 Iris pallida | reverse complement strand
TTCTTCTTCAGGAGTTTTCCCGGCTCTACTAGAAAGCAAGAATGTCCTGGGCGACTTGGGCGTAGAAGAATGTTGCCTACTTCAGTCGGGCTCGTCACTATTGGCTCAGCGGGCGTCAGTGACGTCCTCGATGTCCCTAGAGACTTCATTCTTTTGCTGTGCATCCTCAGAAGACATTCTTAATTGAGGAGTAGAAATGGGAATGAAAAGGTTACAGAGAGTTCTCGTCTATTTATAGAAGAGGATTATTAATGAACTGGTCTCTGAAATTGAAAACAACTTCTCATTTCCGAAAAGACCCATTCGTTCATATTACTAGGTTCATCCATTTAATTATGGAATTGAATCGTTCTTTCTGTCCCCAAAAAACATGCTGATTCATCCTCTGTTTCCAAGAAACACGCTAAAACCTCTACCAAACCTCCACCACCTTGACATTTACGCTCATAACACCCGCCTTCATAATCCCTAGCTACCAATGTTTGGTTAAGCTGACTCCTCATTTCCAGGGAAAGGGATTCTACACCTTCTATTTTATCGATTGATTAGAAGTTGGGATTTGCTATTTATCATGTTTCCATGACCTCTGAATAAATATTAAACCTACTTCCTTTTTCCTATCTATCACTTCTATTTTGGACCTCCGCATAGATATTAATCTAATTTTCTTTTGAGTTCATATATGCTATTATGTCCATATTACCTCTGATAGTATCATATACTCTAAAACAGAAAATAAGATTTTATTTATCTATCATGCCCATATTACATCCAGATAGATACAAATTATTGATCATAGAAGAATCATCATTTCCCATACCATCATAAAAGTCTATTACATTTGTTAGACTTTTCTTTACAATGGAAATCTATTATATCTTGGATTTTCATTCTATACACCAAACAATAAACCTAATAGAGATCTATTTCCTCTTTGATCTTCTTTGGCGGGTTCGTTGTTGGTGGCAGTTCCTGACTGTCTGAGCCCCAGTGGTAACCGGAACAGCAGGAAACAAACTTTGGTCTTATCTCTCAGACGAGAGGAGAACTCCAGAGTAGGGCAGCCCGAAGGCGTGTTGCTGCCAATACAACTGGTGGATTAGGGGCAGCACCTCAAAGGAGATAGGAACGTATCCAGCATTGGGATACGATTCCTAGTTCTGCCGTGAAAGGAACTCTACTACCCGATCCCTCGGGGTAGAGTTGACTCCACCGTCCAACTCTCCGTGTATAAAGGCTCTTCCTACCAACGGAGGAAGACCCTTCTATCTCACGAAGAGTTCTGAGTTGTTTGATTTGCGCGTCAAAAGCGCATGAGCTCCCCGATGTTGATGTCAGAAGAACGCTCTCCACAGCATCGAAGTCACCAATGCCAGTTCTGAAAAAGCTCTTCAGCCAGGCTTTTGCAGAAAACAAAGAAGAAGAAGTGTCATCAAATGCGTATTGAACGCTAACTAAAGACAGATGGCAAGGCTTTTACGCCAGTGTTTCAGCAAGACTTTTTACGCCAGTGCTTCATAAAGGCTTTTACGCCAGTGTTTCAGCAAGGCTTTTTACGCCAGTACTTCATAAAGGCTTTCACGCCATTTGCTTCAGCAAGGCTTTTACGCTGGCGCTTCACAAAGGCTTTTACGCCAGTGATATGACAAGGCTTTTATGCCGGCACTTCACGAAAGCTTTTACGCCAGTGATATGACAAGGCTTTTTACGCCAGTGCTTCAGCACGGCTTTTATGCCAGTGCTTCAAACAAGGCTTTTACGCCAGTACTTCAGCAAGGCCTTACGCTCGTAAAATAGCCGTTTTCAAAAACAAGAAATTTGAAGACAGATATTTACTTACGGTCGAACTTGCCATTTGAGTCGAAAGGTTTGGCTCTAATGATGGTTGAATCTACGCCTAATGATCGGCCATGCAAAGGAATAACGTTGAAAAGCTCCGCCATCTCTTATTTGAAGAACAACATCGCAGAAAGCTATCTTCAGGAGGATGAGTACGAGAATACATGAAACATTCTCGGCTATTTAAAAAGACTGAAGAAGTTATTAAGATGAGTCTATTTCGGGAGAAGATCTTATTTAAAGGATCTTGTAACCATAAGATAGACACCACGTGTTGGTTTGTTTCTTGGGAATCAACAATCACGGAAGCAGTCAACAGAAGTGCATAAAACAAATGCGTGTTCATAGATGGGGTTAAAACATCAAATATTTTATTTATAAAGGATGGAAGCGGATCCCTACATATAAAAGTCGCAGTACACAGAATATTATTATTCTTTGGGTTGACAAAGGGATGCACCCAACTCACGCATACTGCGAATCCCAGAGCGACGCATCAGACAAAGGAATGCTTCTGCGTCACCCGGTCCCTCGTATGCAGTTGAAGGACCACCATCAATACGACTGAAGACTGCTGGGGTCAGCCCAAAGCACTTTAGAAGATTTTGCACTCGTTCGTTCTCTATCTCGAGGTTAAGCCTGGCGACCGAGGCACCCTCCACAATTGGCTCTTTCTTTGGCGCCATATCAACTATGAGGATGAATATTAAGAGTAAAGAGTTTGTCCTTATTTATACAAATTAAAATGACTCTTCATATTCCTCATTGGAAACCGCTCACTCGGGAAGATGAAGATACATTTGAAAGTTACGAAGAAGAAAATTTATGGTGACGGTCAAAGTGTTGACCAACATTATTTTTCTCTCTTGAACATTACGCTGACTGTTGGATATCCCCGCCCTTACGTGGATGACTGTTGCGTATCCCGAATTTTGTGCTCAGCAAATCTCAACTTTTACGCTTCTGTTCAAAGTGTTTCAAATTTTGGAGACATTTGAAAACTTTGAAGGGGGTTTTGTAGGAGCATAAAAAGTGCTTCAAAAAAAGAGTCATCTCATTCATAAGTAGCCCGCTTTACGCCTAACAGAGCGGGTAATTTCTTTACGCCCAAGACAAGGCTAATTGTATTACGCCTAAGCAGATTGACCTTTTTACGCTTGGGTATACACCGGTGATTTTACGCCAAGGACTGAGCAGCCTCTTTCACGCTGGACAAAAGCTATCAAATCTCGCATTTAATGCAGACTTTGACATGAAGATATCAATGATGGCATTTACCATAGGATTCAATGGAATTTGTCTCATACAAAGACCATTGTTGTCGTTTATAGAGATCGAGCTACTTTACGCTCACTGAATGGTTTCTTTTACGCACGGGGTTTTACATGAGTCCTTACGCTCATAAGAAACAATGTGTGCGTGAAGTCTATTTGAGCCATTTTACGCTCAAGGTTATTCGATAACCACTTTACGCTGGAAACCTATGACAGAGCTAGTTTACGCTCATCTTTTTACGCCCGATTCGTTCTGGCCAGTTTGGAACGTGGTATGCCTACGTGGTCTTCATGCCACCTATTTCGAAGAACGTGTGTACATGTATCCTATTCTTACTGAAATGATGGGACATGTGTCAGCATATACAGAGGATGATTCTGATCGTGGAGGGCAGTTGTTAGCATAAAGATAGATGTTGATGCTCTTTTACGCAGGAAAGCCCCAGTCTATAAATAGACTCATTTTTCTCATACACACTGACAGACAGGGAGAGACAGGAGAGAATACAGAGATCAGAGCTTCGAGATTTTGATTCTCTAGAGCATCCTTCTTCAACTTTTCTTCCAGAACAAAGTGAAGCAAAGCAGGAAAGCATTCGGCCTCGCCATCAGTGCCCAAGTACATCGATACCTTTCTGGTGCATTAGTTCTTCCAAGTTGTTCTACTTCAAGCAGTGATCTTCATCATCATCATATGGTCCAAGGAACAAAGTGATCGTTTACGAATCAGACTTCCATAGCAATACTTTTCCAGAATCAAATTTGTACTTCTCGTACTTTTCTTCTAGTTTTTGTTTTCAAAAGCCAATTCCTCCAAGGCATTTTGTTAATCGAAACACTTAGTGTTCGACTCACACTATGATTTATCTCCGATCGGACTACGCCCGTGGCGTCGATAGGTTAACTTAGCATACAATGATATATTTGACTTATCGAATGAAGGAGTAAAAAGAAGTCAATCCTCCCACCTTGAGTCGATACGCCTTCGTCGTTTTGCCGAGCCGATGCGGCTCGATTCCATAACTTTGTTGCACGGCCACTCTCCTGACTTAGCCATTCGAGCACTTTGTGCTTCATTGAGTTATACGTCCGATTTGCCTTAGCGTGCCCAAGTCTTAGTCCGTCGCAAGGCGACGATTTGATTTTGCGGACCCCTTACTAAATATTGCAAAAGATCGACCTCTAATATTTTTCCGTCAAAGTATAACCTGCACACGAAACCAACTAAAATCAATACTTGCATCGATTCGTACTTGCGCCTTGGTCGATTCGATTTCTTAGAATCTTCGAGCCGATTCAACGCACTTATCCTTCGGGGCAACGCGGCGCTTCGCATCGATTCAACTCGATGCATTCTTTCGGGACAAGGCAACTCTTCGCATCAACTTAGTTTGATGCGTTGCTCGGAACAACTTAACTCTCGTATCGTTTTGCATCAATATATTTCCTTGCGTCAACGTGACTCGTTGAGTCAATGCTTCAGCGTAATGCGCCGTGCGGAGCGGGGTATTACAGTTTTGGCCCAAAATTATTATTTTGCCCCTGTGTCCAGAATTGAACTTAAGGACAGGCAATTCTAGCGAATTTGACTATTCTGAAAATGTTGGTAATGTTTATTTCAGCATCTGGAGACTTTTACATGTGTTGACCTTAGTGACTTATCTGAGTGGTTGTACTATCGGTTTCACCAGCTAAGGACCTCAGGCAAGTGCATATATTGATTGTTACCATTTCTGATAGTTTCTTTTACATGTTATACATATGTCTTATTGTTTGTTGACACGCTCGTCATACGGAAATTTGTATCATGGAATTACTATTCACCTTGACTGTCTTTTACATATTTATCCTATTTTGTGATAGTTTCCATGTATACTAGCTGGGCGAGGAAATATCTCAGTAGACGTGTGAACTACCCATTCCATCCCCAAATGTCTATTCTTGAATAATAGCAGCAGCACACGACACATGCAGGGTGCTAGATTTATTCCTTAGCCGTTTACACATCGAAATCGATATTTCAATACACGTAGTTAGTTAATATTCCAATTATTTCAACTTGTTCTTCACCACTTGCCATGTTACCATAGTTTACATATTGCTTTCTGCTAGCTATTTCTCATCAGTCGAGTTACATGTTCTTTTCCATTATACCATGATGCTAGTGACTTTCTAGTTTCATTCTCATATGCTATATACATGTTCTGTGACTCTGTTGTGTCTCGGATAACTGTCATATGTGTACTTGTTCCATTCCGGACTGAAAACCAACATTTTTCAGGTTAGCTGTGGCTTCTCTTAGCATTGGGAGATACGGGTGTACTTGCAGGCCAAAACCTAGAAATTAGCTAGATGTGATATCATTTTCATTACTTGTAAGAACTTTGTACTTTTCTTTAAATGTAAATCTTGTAAAAATTTGTAGATTTGATTTAATAATGTGAATGATCAATAAATGTTATATTTATGTGATTTTGAGCATCATGGCCTTGACAGCGTTCTACCGTCGACTCTGCGGCGTACGCTGACTTGGACAGGCACTCGTATCCTGAAAAGCGGGTGCGGCTCGTGACAATCCCACAAGATTTATCTGAACCATCCGACGACATCTCCGGAGCCACGCACTCGGGGGTTCCGCTGCCCAGTCAACGGACGAGGGTCGAGGGGAAAACGCCCTCCGTGGGGGTTCGGGGGTAAAGTTCCCGAAAAGTATTCAGATTTCACAATCTAGATATCTTTGGACAGCTGTCGTCAAGAAAAAAGGCCATCATCTATCAAGTGAAGAAGCCAAGCCATGTCATCATTATTTCAAGACTCTGAAGAAGCCTGTACCAGCTAAAGTATATCTTGAGTCTGTAATGAGTCTTAGAAATAATTGTAAATATAAAAAATAGATGCAAATAGAAAGCTAGTGTAGATGACAACCCTGGATCACGTTTGGGCAAACAGTCGGATGATCCGACAGATCTCTGCAAAAATTTGAAGGATGATCCGAATGAACCACATAAAAACTTCTGTGATCTTTCGGAATATCCGACGGACGTCCACAAAAATCTGATGGATAACCGTCTTGTTACCGTTTGGAATCCAACAGTCGGATCATGTCCCATCGATGATCTCGATGACTATATTTATAGCTGTTGCACTATACATACGGATGATCCGACGGACTTCCGCAAAAATTCGACGGATCATCCGTCAGCCGGCTGGAAGTTGCATTATTGCACTTTTCATTACTTTGCTTATAAATAGCCTTGAACTCCTTCATTCAAGGTTGATGCTTTGAGCCTAAAATTTTCTAACGTACCAAAGCTTATCCATAAACACTCCACCAAAGCTTTCACTTGCCAATTCACAAATTGTGTTAGAGTATTCTTGAGTTGCAAGAGAGAGATCTTCATTTTGTTGTAAGGAGATCAGAATCTTCTTGTGAAAGGTTGAAGTTGAGAGTCTACGGATAAAAGCTCTTATAAAGTTGGAGTCTCTTCGGATCAAAGCTCTTGTATTGAAGTCGGAGAGAGCTTCGGATAAAATCTCTCGTGTATGAAGTTGGTGTTCCTTTGGATAAAAACACACGTTGTACTATTTTCTATAATAGTGGGTTAAAGCCGGAGAGAGTTCCGGGACTAGAGTGCCTCTCGGGTGGATACCAGGATATATCGGGTGTTGGTATTGTTGTTGCTTCTTCTCTTGCACTCTTAATCTCTAAATTGCCTATTAGCAATTGTTTTGTGCTTGATTAGTTAGCTTGACCCTATTCAACCCTCCCACTATGGTGCTTTCATGGGGTGGGCTGTAGCCCGGGATAAAATAAAATTTACTAGGTGTCACGACCCGCTACCCAAATTGCTGGGCCGGGCCGAGCCATGTCCAGCCTACGTTTGGACAAAGCGTAGTAAGCTGTTCTAGAAGATAGTCAAGATGGTACTAAGTGTGCTAATGATTATATTTAAAGCATTTTAAGATGTTTGTCATAACACAGCATTTATAGATGAAAGCAAACATGTTTTAAAGTTTATTATACTTCCAAAGTAAGAACTGGAGACAAGGTCCAGTAACTAAATAAAAGTTGTAATAACTCTAAGTCTAAGTCTCAAGTTGACTGGCAAGTCTAAGCAAGGTTCCCCGCTGGGGCCTCTTCCGGAGCAAAGGCCAGGTCCACAAAAGCAGTTCCATAAAAAGTATCGCATAGCATTTCCTCCTCGGAAAGTACACCTACAACGTTATCCTGTCAGGACGGGAGCAAGTACTTGTACTACAAACATATAATACTGATCATGTGATGGAAAGAAATGAAATAACATAATCATGGCATATCTTGATTTATCCAGTTTTAGATATAATTTATCATGGCAATATATATTTGTTTTAAAGTTTAAAACTGTAGTATGTACGTGATCGGTCAATAGGTAGTAGGATATACTGTGGTACATATCAATTTCTAAAGTGCACATACGTAAACTTAACGGTATCAGTGTATATACATACACAAACGCGGGATCAAACATACGATAAAGTTGCATATAGAATGTAACAGTGCACGGTAAATACATACGAAGAAGGGGGGCATGATCACGTACTCTACTAACAGTTTTTCTATAACCCATTTTATAACATGTGAGTGATACTATAAAGCATGTCATGTACTCAGAAACAGTAAGAAGCATGTGAAGGTATAACTTGCAGTTATCCAGAAAGCAGTATTCTAACATGATTCATTCACAGTTTATTGTCATATGTAGTAAATAATTTTGTAGGGGTACTTGCCTCGAGCAAAGCAAGAATAAGAATATGAAGATACATATGTCCGGTGTCCTGCCAAAATGATATACAAACTCAGCCTCTAAGTTATAATTAAGATTACACTAGTGTTGTGACACGGCTCCTAATAGGACACTAGCTAGGTGAAGCTCTAGTAGTCCAAAGTGAGGTGTTACAACATCTAGACTAACAAGTAGGTCTCTACACTAAGGTAGGGTAAGTCTCGATACTAAAATACCCCAAAATCCCAAAAAAACACACAAGTCATTATTAATCAATTAATTAAACAGACTGTATACTGTGTTCCAATAATTATTAAAATAGTTATACAGTCTTATTTTATGTGAAATGATATATTAAATTGATCCTTGTTAATTATAGTAATTTAATATAAATTTTTTGGAATTTATAATCCAGTGTAAGTATTTATTAAAAATCAGAATACAAGTGTACATTGAAAATGAGTTCTGGTTTCCTATTTTTAAACAGTGGTAAAACAGTAAACTAAATCATGAAAAAATTATATTAAATTAGATTAATTAACATAGTATTTTATAGTAATTTTTTTAAAATTTATTCAGCATTAAAAAGTTGTCTGAAAATTCAAAGTTCATAAATCACAGATTCTGAAATTAAATAAATAATTATTTAATGTATTTGTCCGCGTATTTGAAATTGAACCGAAGTCCAGATACGGGACTCGAAGCCATGAATCAAGTCCAACATGACTCGACTAGACCCCGAATATGTGTAGGCTCACCTAAGTCCGATCAACCCATGCTAGGCTTGGACTTAGAGTGGTCGTTTGCACAAAGTACGTAAAATCGTAAATAAATGCAGAATTTAAATACATGTAATTTAAAGGAATTTAAATTGCAGAAATTGAAAGCGTACATATTACGGTATAGGCACTGTATTTATAAATACGTATTACAGTATAGGCACTGTATTTATTTACATATTACAGTATAGGCCCTGTATTTATAATGACATAATTTAAATGACAGAATTAAATGACAGAATTTAAAATACATATTACAGTATAGGCACTGTATTTATAATGACATAATTTAAATAACATAATTAAATAACATAATTTAAAATATATATTACAGTATAGGCACTGTATTTATAAAGTACATATTTAAATATTACAATATAGGCACTGTATTTATATTGGCATAATTTAAATGACATAAACTAAATGACAGAAATTAAATGACAGAAATAGAAATGCAAGATTAAAAGATAAATATAATTTTATATAATATATTCTTCCAAAAATACAAAAAAAATTAATATTGTGTTGATATCATTTTATCATAATTTTATTTAGAGATAGATTTATATATATACATATATATTTTCAAACATATACATATATATATATATATATATATATATATATATATATATATATATATATATATATATATATATATATATATATATATATATATATATATATATACAAAATATATATATGCACATATACTAAATATATATATATAAATATTTAGTAATTAATCAAAATATAAAAAAATATACAATTTATATAAAAATTAGTATTTACAGAAATACCAAGTACTATATTTATACAGCATATAATTTATTATATATAACATATATATACACATATATATATATATGGAAGCGGATCAAAAGCCCCCCTTAGAAAACCCCCTAAAAACTCCCTCACTCTAATTCGTAATTTAATGTTAATATTAATATTAATGTTAATGTTAATATTAATGTTAATATTAATGTTAATGTTAATATTAATTTTTTTAATATTTTTTATATTAATTTTAATGTTAATGTTAATATTAATGTTAATGTTAATGTTAATATTAATTTTAATGTTAAGTTTAATGTTAATTTTAGTATTTAATGTTAATATTAACATTAATATTAACATTAACATTAATATTAACATTAATATTAACATTAATATTAATATTAAATTACGGATTAGAGTGAGGGGGGTTTTTAGGGGATTTTCTAAGGGGGGCTTTTGATCCGCTTCCTATATAAATATACTAGTCATAACCCGTGCCCATAGGGCATGGTTCATTTAAGGTATTCCCCCTCAAAATCTTGGACCTCCAATTTTAAACGAACAATAATAATTATGAGGCCCCCATCAAAATATTAAATCCCAACCACTGCTGGATTTCCCATAAAACCCCACTCTCAATAATGCTCATCCACAACCATTATGAGTGCAAACCCCACTCTTTGGATTTCCCATAAAATCACACTCTCATTATGAGTGCAAACCCCACTCTTTGGATTCCCCATAAAATTCCACTCTCAATAATGCTCATCCACAACCGTTGATTCACCAAGATTAAATCCCAACCACTCTTTATCTTGGCACAGTCAGCCCTAGGATTCAAAAACCTTTGTGTTTTGTATAATAGATATATATATATATACAAAAAGAACATAAAAATCACCCAAAACATACAATTGGGGGCTCGAACTCGGGTAGGGGAAAGGGGCGCGGGTTGAAAGTTGCTGCGCTGGCCAGTAGGCCAGCAAGGCCTGAGTGAAAGAATGGGGAGGAGTTGTTTTACTTATGCTGAATCCCTAGCGGGTTCGGGTTTAAAGTCCAAGCGGGTCGGGTCTGCGTGTTGGGCCCGGATCCGACCCGACACTGCTTACCATCTTCGTGTCCTGGAGTAACCCGGACATGGATGGAGGGTCCAGCTCGTGTCCGAAAGTGTCGGGTACGGAATTAACACCAAAACTCGTGTCCGAGGGTAGTGTCGAACTCGTCTCGACGTTCTCCACATGATAGAACGTGACTCGTGTCATTTTGACACGAAGTTTCATCGTGTCCGACCTCGGGCTAGACGTTTCTCGATGTGTAGACATCGAGGTGGGTTGTGAGTGGGGGCAAACTGTTCGTCTCGTCGAGACGAACACGTTTGTGCCAACAAATCGACGAATGAGAGAAGAAAATGGGAGTTACATACTTTGGCCGGTCGGGCGGGCTACGGCTGCGGCGGTACGGTGGTCGTGGTCGCCGTCGGTCGTCGGAAAACAGTGGTGCTCGCTCTCCTCTTCGATTTGGCACTGGTTGCGGGTCTCCTCGTGCTCTGGTTGCTGAGATAGGCGGGGTCGCCGGAGTTGGTCGACGACGATGATCGCCGTATCAGAACAGCACAGTATCAGGAGATTTTTAAAATAATAAATTTGAGGATTTTAATTAAAAATTGATTTTGAAATTAGGATTTTCTTTCTTGGGGTGTGTGCCTATTTATAGAAAAATATAATTTGGGCAAACTAACCATGGTTAATTACTAACTTGACCCTAGGGTTAGATTTTTACCATTTTACCAAAACGGAGAGAAATACAGTTTTTACAGTAGCAGTTATTTAATTACAAAAAATTCAAATGACGTCCAAACGACTACAAACAAATTACAGAAAGATTCTAAAATTAATAAAAAAATATTTAGAACATAATGGAATCAATTTGGGGCAATTTTGGAATTGTTTTTCATTTATTAAATTTTTTGAAAACAGGGGTTACACTAGGTATTTTTTTACTAGGTATATCCACTAGTAGTCCAGTGTAATTTTTTTTACTAGGTATGTCCATTAGCAGGGGCAAATCCATACACTGAAGCAGGGTGGGAGTGGGCTACATCGGATTCGAGTGGGCTAGAGGTGGACTAACCCAGGGCCGGCCCTGGGGAAATCCTGACAAGCCATCGGGCTTGGGCAACCCCCTGGTTAGGGCAACACCCCTAGGCCCCTACCTCTCTGTCAATAGAGTCTCCGCGGTCCCCAACTCTTCCCTATCAGTTGAACTAGCAATCTCCCATGTCCGTATTTTATATTTTTACTGGAAAACCCTCGAGTAGCTCACGAGTCAGGAGTGGAACTCAAATACTGAGCTCCATGCTGCCGTCAAAATGAGAGATACATTTTTCTGGAGTTGATATCAGTTCAATATTTTATAGCTTTCAGCTTGTTATAAATTTTTTTGATATCTTTTTTCTGAAGTCAAGGGTAAAGGGCAACCAAAGTTATGTTCGGATATGGCAACCCAATCTCCTGGGCCGGCCCTGGACTAACACATATAAAAAAAAAAAAATTGCATATAAAGCATAGAATTGTAGAAGACATATAGTTTCCACATTTTTTGAATTGAGAGCCAATACGCCCAAATGTAGGACGTAAAATGCATGTGATAAATTTACGCACTAAATAAGGGCCTATATGTATTATTTTCATAAAATTAATCTTCCCCCATGGTTAAGATGCAATTGAACTTTGTAACCATCTGAATTAATGATATACACCCTTCATTTGGGCGTATGTTGATTAGGAAAAGTGGATATACGTCTTAATTTTAGGCATAAGTTTGTGTAAGGAAGAAAAAGAAAGAGGTCGGAGTTGGCGAGCTCGGACTCACTGGCCCCCTCCCTGCGCCCTGACTTGCAGTCTAGTGTGTTGCAGGCATGCAAATTACAACAATAGAATCTAATATTTCCATCTTATTCATCTTGCTCCAATTTATATCCCCACTTCACTATCAAGATCGCGTGCGTGCATGTGCAAAAAAAAATTGAGTTTAATGAAACTCGCCTACGTTGTCACTCTCTTCTTATTCCTACTGATATCTTCTTCTTGTTCCTAAGATGATGATGATGTGTCAGCTATGATGAAGCTGAATTCGTCCCTCCTCGGCCACAATAGCAACGATTGGCTCGACACCGCCCCCGACTGTAGTGCCCCGTCCCGCAAAGTCAATCGGAGGAAACGAAATGCCAACGGCGTTCGGACTTAGCCTTGCAATGACTGCTCGAAGGCTCGCTCGGTCGAGGCGACTCTTCGCACAGGTGGGGTAGTTTCGGTGAACTCGCCTCATCTTAGCCTTCACTTAATAACTCGCATGTTTTCAACTTACACAAGTTAGGATTGTTAATAAAAGAGATGCATCCACATAGCTAAGGGAATAATCCCGACCCGTCGGAATGTCTTAGAACATGGAAAATGGTCCCACGGTCTGCTTAGAAGTCGGCTCAGCGTGCTTTCAAATGACACTCGATCCTTCGTCCCGTGGCTTGGGAGAAGGAAGTTGGCCTAAGTTGCTAAGTTGCCCCGACACTCGAATTAGCCTAAGTCATAGGCGTCGCCCGCATGAATGCTTAATAAAGCATGCACGGTCCCGTCGTCCAAGGCTTGGCATAGCCTTCGCACGTCCCGCGAGTTAAGTCGTCTTGCACGGCTTGTTGGCTTAAGTCTAGGCACCCAAGAGTTTATTGTTCAAGTCGACCCTGTGCATAGTACGTTCCCTCGACGCGGAGCTCGGCGTAGCCTTTGCTCGTCGAGTCGCTGCCCGAATAAGTTAGACAAGAGTTATGTTGGGCTATCGAAGCCATTTCTAGCACTGTTCCGCTCTATCTGCGGTTGTCAAGTCGCGTAGTCCCTTGAGAACAAGGCTCGTCATATAAAAGTATATGACTTCAGCGATAGCGTTGCCTAGAGAACCGGGCCTGTCTAAGGCACGAGGCACAGTGAATTGAGTAAAGAATATGCCACGGACAAAGGAAGTTCACGCGACTGGTTGTCGCCGAGATCGTTCCCGCTACTTGGGAGTCTCGCTAAGTCTTGATAAGTCCCGCACACGAGATCGGTCCCGCTGCTTGGGAGTCTCGTTAAGTCTCGATAGAAAGAAGGAAAGCATGGTCATGGTTAAGGAAGGATTCGATAGATCGAGTTGAGTCTTGCATGGTCATTGGACAACTTGTCGACAAGGTGTAGTCTTCTCGAGTGATCGCCGGGGCACCGGGATCAGGTCGGCCCGGGGGAAGCGAGTTGCGGCTCAAGGTAGGATGCTGGATAACCGTATGGAAGATTCGGCACCTCCGGCCAGTCCAAGATAGCTTGACATTGCTAGTGACCACTCATGTAGATGGGTCGGCATAATAGCGGCACACCGCGTGTATGCCTTTGGATTGGGTCTAGAGCTTGAATACAGGTCTAGTCGGTAACACAATGTCTGGGCCTAAGATTGGGCTGCAGCATAGGCACCGTGCTTGGCACGATACTTGGCGTCGGGATGTCCATGAAATTAACACTACGTTTCACAAGTCTTGTCTAAGTTAGCAAATGAGTCAAACAAGAGGGCCGCAAGGCGGTAGCATGATAAGTCTTGATAAGTTACGAGGCACGGCCTCAATCTTGAAGCATGTACAAGTCTAAGCAAGGTCTTAAGGCACAAATCAAGTCTAGTGGCACGACCAGTACGAGTTGTCCCCTTGACGTCGTTGGCACGAGAATTGGTCTAGAGGTACTTGAGTTAAGTAAAAGTCTTGGCACGACCGAGTTCGCATAAGTTGCTTCTCGACGAAGCACTGCCTCGAGAATATTGAAGTCACGAATATAAGTATGGCACGACCCTGTCGTCCCGAGTTGAAGTTTGGTCAAGTACCTAGGCGATGAGGCACTGTCTCGATCGAATTACACGTTGGCATGGCACGACCCCGTCGTTGCACGACCCTGTCATTGTTAAGTATAGGCCGAGACGTCTTATTCTAAAATAGATCCTAAGGCAAGACTAGAAAGACAATCGTAAAGGGACTTGTAATGCACCAAGTAAATGAACGTGTCGGTTTTGTATGGGTGGGCGAGGAGCTCACTCCACCAGTACAGTTGAGTACTGACACCCACACAGTTTCCATGTGCAGGCACAGGTAGATGCTCGTGGCACGGAGCTCGCTTGGATGCGTCGAGGCACAATACATCTCACGCAGTGCATAGTATGATAGGTATCATCTAGTCCTGCTCCATAATAGGTAGACACCAGGGCCTCATCCTCATCCTCTGTAATATTTTCAACAGGTCCAGTCAGGACAGGAACGAGCACAATACATCTCACGCAGTGCATAGTATGATAGGAAATATAAAGCATGCAATAGAGTAAAATACAGAAAACGCTGAAGGAAGATACACGTAGCAAAAGAGATAACTGTAATGAAATATCTACTATAATAGAGAAGTAGCAGTGACTAGTGAGTCAGAGTAAAATATAGACATGTGAATGGCATAGGAGATTCATGACTACAGCTAAGAGTGATTCATGACTACAGCTACTGGGGTAATATCCACATGACTATTTCCACTCCCCCATCCCCAATCAATACACAAGGATCCGTTCAAGTTATGTTAAGATTCATGATAAGCCCATAAATGGAAGATTCATGAGAGGCTCTGTGAACATGAGAGTACATGAGTCACAAGCGATTCGTGAATCTATGAAAGCATAGAGATACATGATGATTCGTGAAAAGCACAAACATGCTGTATCTGATACTCCCGAGGGGGATAACATCTCATGAAAAGATCCATATAGTACCAATCCGTGATAACAATCGTGTCAGCATCAAGTAAAGTAATCTAGAGCAAGAATATAAATCCTGGCAAGTATAAAATGGTCAGAGAATGTACTCGCATGATAACTGAATGTCTGAAGAGGATATACTGCCTGAGGAGAGATGTATGGCTCCTAATCAGAGCAACACAAGTCACAATGTATCCACAATGGTAAAAATAGAGTATACAATGCATACTACATAATTCTAGGTCAATCTGGTCAAAAGTCAACTCTTGGTCAACTCAACAGTCAAACTAGGTCACAGGAAGTCATACTAGGTCACAGGGAATCAAACTAAGTTAAGTAAAGTCAAACAAGGTCAAACAAGTCAAGGTTAGTTAAATCTAGGTCAAAGTCAACTCAAATTTAGACTAACTAAGGTTTTAGGTCAAACAAAGACTAGTCAACAAGGTAATCAGGTCAATCTTGACTAATGGTCAACTTCTAGTCAATACTCTATAAGACTAACTCAAACCATGACACAACCTCTAAGTATTCCACTTAACCCCATACATATCTTAATCTACATAGGACTATCCTCATAATCCATATGGTTAACCTAATCATCTAGTTAGGGTTTAGTCAAACTTTAGTCAACTAGTCCCTCTATGTTCATCCAAGCCATTTCCAGGTCAATGTTGACCTATAGTTGACTTTGGTCAACAATGGTCAACAAGGGTCAATTTGCTAGTTAAACTAGGTCTACTAGACCTATTGGTCAAGTCTAAACCTACTAACCATAGGCCATAGGCCATAGGCCCATGTATCTAGGATACCTTATATAGGTATCTATATCTATATAAAATATGAACCTACCCATATATATATATATATATATATATATATATATATATATATATATATATATATATATATATATATATATATATATATATATATTCAACTATACCTAACCATATCAATACATATATATATATAATACCCAAATATATATATAGTACCCACATATATACATAATATATATACATATATACATTTATATTTTTTTTTTTTTTTATATATACATTTTTATATATACATTTATATAATACCCAAATGTATATAAATGTATATATACATATATATACATTATATATATATATATATATAAACCCATATATACCCTCAACTATATATACCAATATATAACTATATATAATATAACATATATATATATATACATAACATATATATAGAGAGAGAGGGAAATAGAGAGAGAGAGAGATGTGAGAGAGAGAATTAGAGAACTGGACAGGAGGGGGGGTGTTCCAGATTTCTGGAAACAGAAATCAGTCCCCCACACACACACACAATACACACACACACCCCTATATATATACATATATGTATATACACATATACACACATGTATACACCCTCAAATCTCACATACACACACATATATACATATACATATGTATACAACACTGAAATATACAAATACATGTATAAAACATAACAAAAATCAAATCGAAATTCATTTCTGAAAACTGGAAAAATATCCCAAACTCTAGAAAATGGACTGTGTACTCGAAAAAGGGTAAACCCGATTTCGTGTCCAAAACCTAACTAAGGTGTCCAACCAACGGTTGGTAAGTGTTGCCCCAAGTGTCCTCTAGTGTCTAGGGGGCCTGACACGACACCACGACACAATTTGACGTGTCCACGACTGACAAACCCGAAACGGGTAAACACTAATACACACACACAACCACAGTATCGTGCACGTGTGCAACTCACCCTAGGACACGACACATACGCACACGTGTCTCGTGCTCGTGCACGAAGGTGCGCCTAGGGGTAGGGTACATGTCCAACACCCTGTACCGTGTCCACGTTGCTCCAGGATACGATACGAAGTCCGTATCAGTCGTAAAAAACACGATTGATACGTGTGTTCAGACCGCGTCGTACATGCGGTCAAGTGTCTCGTGTTCACGACACAGGACACGACACACCACGTGCTCGTGTCCATGTGTTCGCCACATGATGGGCTACACACTCGTGTCACCATGAGGTGCCCAAGTGTCGTGTCCACGCGACACGACACGCGCGAAGTTGGCCCCCGCGCGCGTGTGTGCTGATAGTGTACGACCAGTGCACGTGTCCGTGCGTTCTCGATACGACACAAACGTGTCTCAAACTCGAGGGGGGGCATGTCAGAGGTTGCCCCTCCTCTGTATCAATTTTTACGTGTCCACGTGTACTACAGTGTCCGCACTAGGTGTCGAGTAGCATGGGAGGCTGTATGCCTCAGTGCGGTGTCCTGGCAGTGGGTTCGTGTCGATTTTCGACACGAAAACGACACCGTGTCATGTTCAGTCAAGTAGGTATAAATTATACTAGTCTAGGGCTATAAGAAAATATAATTAGTTCTACATTATAATAAAGTTTAATCCTTTGTGGCATTTCATCAAACAAGGGTTAATAGTCTAGGATACGTGTCCGATACGGACACCAAACCAACCCTAAATTTCACCAAACTTGACCCACAGTTAGGGTAGACCTATATGCATGCATTTATGAAGAAAAAACAGAATATTAACTAGGTTTGAGGGCATTTACCTATTTGTGCAATTCTAATGGAAAATCAATAAAAAGGGGGTGTGTTTCCTTCCACTTGGTGATGCCCAAAGCTCATAAATTCTGGATTGCTAGCCTCCCTTAGCACCCTTGATGTTGTAGGGTCCCAATACAAAAGACTAGAGGTGATTTGGATCAAAAATGATCAAGTTGTGGAGGTTTGAAGAAAATGGAATTTTGTAGGATTAAAATTCATGTAAAAATGATCACGAATGAATACAATGGGTTATATAGGAAGGTATAGGGCTAGGGGGTACCCCATGGCCGGCCATGGCAAGGGGGGTGTCCTAGGCTTTCCTTCAAGGTGAAGGCAAAGACTTTCATGCCAAAGGGTTGATATTTTGAGTGATTCAAGCAAAATATCACATGTATAAATATCTAGATATTTATCCTACTTTAATCAAAGACTAATATCTATCCTCAAGCCTCTAGATTAGTAGCTAACCTCTAGATTAGTGCTAAACTAGGTTAGGGGCTAACATGACACTAATCAATAATTAAATAATAATAAAAACACATAAATCCAATAATTCTAAATAAATCCTAGAAAATTACCAAAATACCCTTTAGGCTAAAAAGCCCTAACTTGATATTCTAAACCTATGGCTAGGCTCACATGATCATGGTTAGTCTCTAGGTTATGAAATCTCTAGGGTTTACACTAGGGTTATACTAGTAAAGTCACAAAGTCATAAGTCGTGACTTAGAGAATAGTTTTAAATAACTAAAAATCACCAAAAATCATATCATGACTAAAATACCATTAATAAATAATAAAAATAATAAATTTTCAAAAATACTCCAATTTCAGAAAACTGGGTGTTACAAGTCTACCCTCCTTAAAATAATTTCGTCCTCGAAATTTAGATGGTCGTACTCCTCCTAGGTCAACCTCCAACAATCAGGGTCGAAGCTACTACCTAGCAATATGCAAGGTCAACAAGCAAAATATGGGTAGTAGACCTATACTGGATCATGTCCAAAAATTGGCTGGCAGTTTTAGGTCATAAGGTGTCCTTAATTCAAATCGAAACCATAAGTAACTCCATAGGGTAAATCAGGATGGAGCCTCGGGTCAGGAAAATCGTACTAAGCAAATGAAGCACACGATGGTATGCCTGAGTGGGACACTAAGGTCATGGGTGTAGAGTGTTATGTCTAGGTCATGTATGTGAAATTAGTTTTGAGAAAACGACTAGTCTTGTGCTCCTAATTTAAAAGTCACGGTAATATGCCTACGATGATCATAATTTAGAGTGGGAAAGGTCTATGGCCTAAATAGAACCAGAAAATGTGATGCAATAGTAGTGTAAGGGGCAGGTTAAGTGGGACAGTCCTGGTCATAGGTATAGACTGGGAAGATAAGGAAAACAATAAATCACAGGGCTAAAAGGATTACCATTCTATGGTCAGAGCTACTCTATCAATTCTAAGTCAAAAGGTATAACACATAAATTAATTCATTTAAGGGAAAAAAAAATTTCTTAACAAAAAAAGTTATTCAAGAATTATATTAATAGCTAAAGCTACTCCTACTCCTAAGTAAGAGATAAAGAAATAAACAAACAATCGACAAAAATCAAAAGAACTACCAGGTCAAAACTTATCACTAATAAAGAAACAGGTAGGAGCAGATGGAATTGGATTTCAAGATAGATATAATAAAACAAGGTGGGAATGGAATTTAGAAGAACAGAACCTGCAAGCATATCGCCAACTGCCTGGGCATCCTCAACTGTCATGGCGTAAGCTCGTCCCTGCTGGCCTCTTCCAGCCTGTTGCTGAAACAGCATAAATCTCTGCTGCTGTGGCTGTAACGGTCCCCTCTGCTGACCTACCGGAGCCTTGGCTCCTGCTTCTGGTGCTGCTCCTTGTGCTACTCTGCCTATGTACTGGGAACACTCCCTCAGCTGGTGGTCCGCTGCCCCATATAGTAGGCACCAGCCCAACCTCTTCCTGCACTCTCCCCATCCATGTCCTGGCTTCTTACAGTAGGGACAACTGGTAGTCTGCTGTCTCGGGACCTGTTGCTGCTGCCTCGGCTGCTGATACTGCTGTGGCTGCCTTTGCTGATGCTGATAGTGAGGCTCTTGGCCTGACCTCCACTGCTGCCGGCTTCCTGTGTATCGCGGCCCCTCTTGAGCTTCAGCTCAAGATCATCCTCAGCTGCCATCGCTACTGCCAGAATCTCCTCAAAAGTGGCATTCCTGTCACTCTTAGTCAAGGACTTGACCTCCTTGACCAAGCCCTTCCTGAACCTCCTCGCCTTCGCTGTCTCGCTAAGGCCCTCTACAAATCTGCTCAACCGGCAAAACTCACCGGAATACTCCTCTACAGTCTGGTTCCCCTGAACCAGGTTCTCGAACTGGGTCTCCAAGGCACCGACTGCCTGATCCGGGAAAAACTTTCCCTTGAAGAGCTCCTTAAAAGCTCCCCATGTCTGCCCTGGAGTGCCTACTCTCGGGTCCGTCCGATACCAGGTACGGGCAAGATCCCGCATCTGGCTGGCTGTTGCCTCTATCTGTAGTCCAGCTAGTATCTCCGCCAGTCAGAAAATCTTCTTAATGTGCTCAATCCAGTCATCAGCATAAAGAATCCCCTCTGTCCCCAAGAAGTCCCTGGGGTTCATCTTCTTGAACTCCTGAATGCCCGGAATCCTCTGCTGTCGTGGCTGTCCCAATCCTACATGTGGCTGGACAGCCAACCTCTCCACCGTCGCTCTAGCCAGCTGATGGGCCTCATCTATGCCCCTGGTAAACTCCGCTATCTGACGCTGCTGCTGGGCCTGCTGCGTCTCTAGGAAATGCTGGAAGTATGAAAACATCTGTGCAGCATCTACTAATCCAGATGGCATTGGCGGCTGGAACTGCTGCTGGTGCTGCTGAAATTGTGGCTGACGAAACTGCGGGGGAGGCATGTCTGGAGTAGCTGGGATGGTCCCCCAAATAAGTAGAGGTGCACCCCCAAATGTGGCAGAAGCTCCCACATGAACTGGAGTAAGGGGATCTGTGGTCCCCGGGTCCTGGTGAGCTGGACGAGAGGTGGTAGACCTCTCAGTGGTGTCATCTGGACCGAGACGCTGTGAACGTGTCTCCACCATCCTGAAGACAGATCAACAAGGAAGTCAATAACGGTACAAGGATGATAGTATCAAGGACAATATAAAATAGATTATACAAATTTGAACAAAAGTCATTAGGTTCAAATCCATGGAAATTTCCTAATTGTGATTGAGTATCCACTCTCTCTAAGCCTATTCCTCAAATCCTATCACAGGCTGTAGTGGTACTCTAGTTCGAATACCACTACATAAACTCAGGACCTGCATGGGCCACCACCAAAAACGTGTCACGACCCGCACCCTGGATAGGGGCACAAGAAGTGGGTACGTCCAGCCTACGCCGCAGTGTCGGTGGTAGAACGCTGTCCTAGGTCAATCATCTAACAATATATAAGGTACCTGTACAGTTTATACTCTCCGAATGGAGGTGACAAACAGAATACAATCTCAATCACATCTAGGTAGAAGAATGAAAGATAGATAGATAGACAGATGGTAACTCAAAGAGACAGTAGAATAGATGAAATAAGTCTAAGTGTCTAGGATACATAACATCCAGAATGTCAACTCATAATACAATAAGTCTAAAGTCTATATATCTCAACATCTCAAAATACAACTCAGAATGTGAGATAAAATGATAATATAGAAAAGATTGTCTAGCTAAACTAGCCTAGACTACTGGGACAACATCCTCAGCTGCAGGTGGATCCTGCTGAGGGTCCACAACATAAGTATCATCTAGTCCTGCTCCATAATAGGTAGACACCAGGGCCTCATCCTCATCCTCTGTAATATTTTCAACAGGTCCAGTCAGGACAGGAACGAGCACAATACATCTCACGCAGTGCATAGTATGATAGGAAATATAAAGCATGCAATAGAGTAAAATACAGGAAACGCTGAAGGAAGATACATGTAGCAAAAGAGATAACTGTAATGAAATATCTACTATAATAGAGAACTAGCAGTGACTAGTGAGTCAGAGTAAAATATAGACATGTGAATGGCATAGGAGATTCATGACTACAGCTAAGAGTGATTCATGACTACAGCTAAGAGTGATTCATGACTACAGCTACTGGGGTAATATCCACATGACTATTTCCACTCCCCATCCCCAATCAATACACAAGGATCCATTCAAGTTATGTTAAGATTCGTGATAAGCCCATAAATAGAAGATTCATGAGAGGCTCTGTGAACATGAGAGTACATGAGTCACAAGCAATTCGTGAATCTATGAAAGCATAGAGATACATGATGATTCGTGAAAAGCACAAACATGCTGTATCTGATGCTCCCGAGGGGGATAACATCTCATGAAAAGATCCATATAGTACCAATCCGTGATAACAATCGTGTCAGCATCAAGTAAAATAATCTAGAGCAAGAATATAAATCCTGGCAAGTATGAAACGGTCAGAGAATGTACTCGCCTGATAACTGAATGTCTGAAGAGGATATACTGCCTGAGGAGAGATGTATGGCTCCTAATCAGAGCAACACAAGTCACAATATATCCATAATGGTAAAAATAGAGAATACAATGCATACTACATGATTCTAGGTCAATCTGGTCAAAAGTCAACTCTTGGTCAACTCAACAGTCAAACTAGGTCACATGAAGTCATACTAGGTCACAGGGAATCAAACTAAGTTAAATAAAGTCGAACAAGGTCAAACAATTCAAGGTTAGTTAAATCTAGGTCAAAGTCAACTCAAATTTAGATTAACTAAGGTTTTGGGTCAAACAAAGACTAGTCAACAAGGTAATCAGGTCAATCTTGACTAATGGTCAACTTCTAGTCAATACTCCATAAGACTAACTCAAACCATGACACAACCTCTAAGTATTCCACTTAACCCCATACATATCTTAATCTACATAGGACTATCCTCATAATCCATATGGTTAACCTAATCATCTAGTTAGGGTTTAGTCAAACTTTAGTCAACTAGTCCCTCTATGTTCATCCAAGCCATTTCTAGGTCAATGTTGACCTATAGTTGACTTTGGTCAACAATGGTCAACAAGGGTCAATTTGCTAGTTAAACTATGTCTACTAGACCTATTGGTCAAGTCTAAACCTACTAACCATAGGCCATAGGTCATAGGCCCATGTATCTAGGATACCGTATATAGGTATCTATATCTATATAAAATATGAACCTACCCATATCTATACATATATATATATATATATATATATATATATATATATATATATATATATATATATATATATATATATATATATATATATTCAACTATACCTAACCATATCAATACATATTATATATATATATATATATATATATATATATATATATATATATATATATATATATATATATATATATATATATATATATATATATATATATAATACCCAAATATATATATAGTACCCACATATATACATAATATATATACATATATAGATAGCTAACATATATACATTTATATAATATAATATATAAAATATATATATATATATATATATATATATATATATATATATATATATATATATATCTATATATATATATATATATATATATATATATATATATATATATATATATATATATATATAAACCCATATATACCCTCAACTATATATACCAATATATAACTATATATAATATAACATATATATATATATATATATATATATATATATATATATATATATATATATATATATATATATATATATATATATATATATATATATATACATAACATATATACATATATATACATAACATATATATAAAAAAAAAAAAATATATATATATATATATACATAACATATATATAGAGAGAGAGGGAAATAGAGAGAGAGAGATGTGAGAGAGAGAATTAGAGAACTGGACATGAGGGGGGGTGTTCCAGATTTCTGGAAACAGAAATCAGTCCCCCACACACACGCACAATACACACACACACCTATATATATACATATATATATATACACATATATACACATGTATACACCCTCAAATCTCACATATACACACATATATACATATACATATGTATACAACACTGAAATATACAAATACATGTATAAAACATAAAAAAAATCAAATCGAAATTCATTTCTGAAAACTGGGAAAATATCCCAAACTCTGAAAAATGGACTGTGTACTCGAAAAAGGGTAAACCCGATTTCGTGTCCAAAACCTAACTAAGGTATCCAACCAACGGTTGGTAAGTGTTGCCCCAAGTGTCCTCTAGTGTCTAGGGGGCCTGACACGACACCACGACACAATTTGACGTGTCCACGACTCACAAACCCGAAATGGGTAAACACTGATACACACACAACCACAGTGTCGTGCACGTGTGCAACTCACCCTAGGACACGACACATACGCACACGTGTCTCGTGCTTCATGCACGAAGGTGCGCCTAGGGGTAGGGTACGTGTCCAACACCCTGCACCGTGTCCATGTTGCTCCAGGATACGATACGAAGTCCGTATCAGTCGTGAAAAACACGACTGATACGCGTGTTCAGACCGCGTCGTGCACGCGGTCAAGTGTCTCGTGTTCACGACACAGGACACGACACACCACGTGCTCGTGTCCATGTGTTCGCCACATGATGGGCTACACACTCGTGTCACCACGAGGTGCCCAAGTGTCGTGTCCACGTGACACGACACGCAAGAAGTTGGCCCCCGCGCGCGTGTGTGCTGACAGTGCACGACCAGTGCACGTGTCCGTGTGTTCTCGATACGACACAAACGTGTCTCAAACTCGAGGAGGGGCATGTCAGAGGTTGCCCCTCCTCTGTGTCAATTTTCACGTGTCCACGTGTCCTACAGTGTCTGCACTAGGTATCGAGTAGCAGGGGAGGCTGTATGCCTCAGTGCGGTGTCCTGGCAGTGGGTTCGTGTCGATTTTCGACACGAAAATGACACTGTGTCGTATTCAGTCAAGTAGGTATAAATTATACTAGTCTAGGGCTATAAGAAAATGTAATTAGTTCTACATTATAACAAAGTTTAATCCTTTGTGGTATTTCATCAAACAAGGGTTAATAGTCTAGGATACGTGTCCGATACGGACACCAAACCAACCCTAAATTTCACCAAACTTGACCCACAGTTAGGGTAGACCTATATACATGCATTTATGAAGAAAAAACAGAGTATTAACTAGGTTTGAGGGCATTTACCTATTTGTGCAATTCCAATAGAAAATCAATAAAGAGGGGGTGTGTTTCCTTCCACTTGGTGATGCCCAAAGCTCATAAATTCTGGATTGCTAGCCTCCCTTAGCACCCTTGATGTTGTAGGGTCCCAATGCAAAAGACTAGAGGTGATTTGGATCAAAAATGATCAAGTTGTGGAGGTTTGAAGAAAATAGAATTTTGTAGGATTAAAATTCATGTAAAAATGATCATGAATGAATACAATGGGTTATATAGGAAGGAGTAGGGATAGGGGTACCCCATGGCCGGCCATGGCAAGGGGGGGTGTCCTAGGCTTTCCTTCAAGGTGAAGGCAAAGACTTTCATGCCAAAGGGTTGATATTTTGAGTGATTCAAGCAAAATATCACATGTATAAATATTTAGATATTTATCCTACTTTAATCAAAGACTAATATCTATCCTCAAGCCTCTAGATTAGTAGCTAACCTCTAGATTAGTACTAAACTAGGTTAGGGACTAACATGACACTAATCAATAATTAAATAATAATAAAAACACATAAATCCAATAATTCCAAATAAATCCTAGAAAATTACCAAAATACCCTTTAGGCTAAAAAGCCCTAACTTGATATTCTAAACCTATGGCTAGGCTCACATGATCATGGTTAGTCTCTAGGTTATGAAATCTCTAGGGTTTACACTAGGGTTATACTAGTAAAGTCACAAAGTCATAAGTCGTGACTTAGAGAATAGTTTTAAATAACTAAAAATCACCAAAAATTATATCATGACTAAAATACCATTAATAAATAATAAAATAATAAATTTTCAAAAATACCCCAATTTCAGAAAACTGGGTGTTACATCAGTCCCGTTACTTGGGAGTCTCGCTAAGTCTTGATAAGTCCCGCACACGAGATCGGTCCCGCTGCTTGGGAGTCTCGTTAAGTCTCGATAGAAAGAAGGAAAGCATGGTCATGGTTAAGGAAGGATTCGATAGATCGAGTTGAGTCTTGCATGGTCATTGGATAACTTGTCGACAAGGTGTAGTCTTCTCGAGTGATCACTGGGGCACCGGGATCAGGTCGGCCCGGGGGAAGCGAGTTGCGACTCAAGGTAGGATGCTGGATAACCGCATGGGAGATTCGGTACCTCCGGGGCTAGCTACCTGCGGAGGGACGGTCCGATATCCCCGAGCCAGTCCAAGATAGCTTGACATTGCTAGTGACCACTCATGTAGATGGGTCGGCAGAATAGCGGCACACCGCGTGTATGCCTTTGGATTGGGTCTAGAGCTTGAATGCAGGTTTAGTCGGTAACACAATGTCTGGGCCTAAGATTGGGCTGCAGCATAGGCACCGTGCTTGGCACGATACTTGGCATCGGGATGTCCATGAAATTAACACTACGTTTTACAAGTCTTGTCTAAGTTAGCAAATGAGTCAAACAGGAGGGCCACAAGGCGGTAGCATGATAAGTCTTGATAAGTTACGTGGTGCGACCTCAATCTTGAAGCATGTACAGGTCTAAGCAAGGTCTTAAGGCACAAATCAAGTCTAGCGACACGACCAGCACGAGTCGTCCCCTTGACGTCGTTGGTACGAGAATTGGTCTAGAGGCACTTGAGTTAAGTGAAAGTCTTGGCACGGCCGAGTTCGCATAAGTTGTTTCTCGGCGATGCACTGTCTCGAGAATGTTGAAGTCACGAATATAAGTATGGCACGACCCTGTCGTCCCGAGTTGAAGTTTGGTCAAGTACCTAGGCGATGAGGCACTGTCTCGATCGAATTACACGTTGGCATGGCACGACCCCGTCGTTGCACGACCCTATCGTTGCATTGTTAAGTATAGGCCGAGACGTCTTGTTCTAAAATGGATCCTAAGGCAAGACTAGAAAGACAATCGTAAAGGGACTTATAATGCACAAAGTAAATGAACGTGTCGATTTTGTATAGGTGGGCGAGGAGCTCACTCCACCAGTACAGTTGAGTACTGACACCCACACAGTTTCCATGTGCAGGCACAGGTAGATGCTCGTGGCACGGAGCTCGCTTGGATGCGTCGAGGCACGGAGCTCGCTTGGATGCGTCGAGGCACGGAGTTCCTTGGCGAGTCGAAAGCGTGCGGCCGCGTTAACTCAAGACTTATACGGGACATAATGTATGGACATCGCCTTCCGAAGCTTCCACTGGCTCTAGCATTGTATCGAGAGATGAGAGAGAGCAGAGTGACTTGTAAAAACGAGAGAAAAGTGAGCACGAGAGACTTATAATCAAGGCCTTGCGCCCATTGTAATATCATTGTTCAATATCAATAAAGAGTTCTTCTTGAATAACTTGTGTTTTGCTTTTAAATTTTGTTGCATGTTTCAATATTTCTGCTTGGGACTTCTGTACGACGACCCCGTCGCCGCCGATGTAATCGGCCATTATGAAACTGCCTTGCACGAGAGCAATCTAGGCTCGTGCGGCATCACGCCTTAGCGAGGACGATCGCTCCTACGGGAGCGGGGCGTGACACCGACCCCTGCTCCTTCTTCGACGACGTCGAGTGCAGCTGCGACCGCCGCATCGTTTCCATCCACCTCTTCTATCTCCACCTCCGCAGCACCCAAAAATGCCCATATGTAAGGCGTAGTCCATAATCTATACATTTTAATCACATCTTAACTATGGGGAAAGACATTTCAACCGTGGGGAAATATTAAAAAATAAAAATAATCTACATATGCTCTTATTTAATACGTAAATTTACCAAATGCATTTTACTTCCTATATTTGGGCTTATTGTGTCCGAATTCTCAAATGTAGAAACTATGTGCTTTTTATGCAATAAACAATAACTTCTATACTCTGTATGTAATTTTCTGTAAAAGAAAATAAAAAAAAATATAAGAAGAAAAAGAAAAGTGAATTTTATTTTTGGGTAGCCCACCCCAGGCCCAGCTATATGCTGGATCCGCCCTTGTCGTAATTTGTAACTAATTATTCTATAACTATTAGTTAAAGAATAATTAGTTACAATTTAGCCAAAAAAAATTCTTATTTATTCCTTACTCTCTACTAGGGGTGGGCATACGGTTCGAGGACCCGCGGTTCCGACCCGACCCGAACCGTATAATTGCCAAACGGGCCGGTTCTGAAATTTTTAAATATAAACGGGGCGGGGCGGGGCGGATCGTGTTATATTAACGGTTCGGGACGAGTCATCATTTGCAAGCAAACGGGGCCCCGCCCCGGCCCGTTTGAAGGGGTAAAATGGTAAATTACCTTAAATTTCTGGACTTAAAAAATAAAACCTAGCAGCAGTATACTCACGAGTCACCAGAACTTCTCAGTTCACTTCTTCTCATTTCTTCTCAGTTCCCTAAAATAAAAAGGTAAATTATAAGGGCACAACACATTTTGATCAGGGCTGTCCAAGTATTAGTTTTTCATTATTTACAAGTTTGCCACTGAAAAAATTACTCAGGGCTATCCAAGTGGTAGGTATAAAAGATAAGTGTTATAATTTTTGTTTTCTTCCCCACTCTCCATTCCTCACAAGAAGAAGAAGAACAAGAAGAAAAAAAAACAAGAACAAGAACATCAATTTTTGCAAACCTAGTTTATTTTGATTTTTTGCTCTCTTCTAATTTCTCAGATCTCTTTCTCCAAACCCTACTTTATTTTTCTTCTTCTTGTTTGGGTATTATGGATGAAACCCTAGTTGTAGAAGAAATTGGGTTATCAAATCTATCAAATCTATTAATCTATTAGTCTATTAACCAATTTTTCTTTATTAATAGAAGAATTATGCATGAAATCCTAGTTGTAGAAGAAAACTATGGAAGGAATCCTAGTTGTAGAATAATTGGGTTCATATCAGGACTGCCACAATTTTTGACAGTCCTAGAAGTATTGAGGCCTGCCAGAAATTGTGGCAGTCTTGAAATAGACTCGATATACAACAGGACTGCCACAATTGCTGGCAGTCCTAGAAGTAATGAGGACTGTCAGGAATTGTGGCAGTCTTGAAATAGACTCGATGTACAACAGGACTGCCACAATTTCTGGCAGTCCTAGAAGTAATAAGAACTGCCAGGAATTGTGGCAGTCCTGAAAGGGACTTGATGTACAACAGGACTGCCACAATTTCTGGCAGTCCTAGACATATTGAGGACTGCCAGAAATTGAGACAGTCCTGAAAGATACTTGCTGTACAGCAAGTTCCTTTCAGGACTGTCACTATTTCTGGCAGTCCAAAAGTCGACATTTCCGAATGAAAAAAACATGTTAGGGTTTATTTTAATCTTGATAATAGAGTGAAATATGTATTTTAGGATTTATTTTGATGCATTCTTTGTGAGAAAAGAAGTATTTAACCTTTATTTTCATACATTTTAGGGTTTATTTAATTTTTTGGGTGCCATCGAAATTGGGAAAGAGAAGGAAACTAGGATTTTGATGGAGATGGTGATAATGGAAATGGTGGAGAAGAAGAAGATGATGATGATGAGAAAAAAAATTAGGGTTTTGATGAAGATGTGAGAATGGAAATGGTGGAGAAGAAGATGGATAGAAGAAGAAGAAGAAAGCTAGGGTTTGTGAAGAGAGAGAGAGTGGAATTTAGAAATGAGAGTGGTTTTTTGGGTTTGGGGGGCTGTGGGCTTTGGACAGCCCCCTGAGTGAAATATTTTGATAGCCCTAGTAAAAGTTCCTCCCAACCTGGCTAGCCCCGATCAAAAAGATATGTGCCCTTATAATTAGCCAATAAAAACCTAAGAGGGAAGAGCGGCCGACCTAAAAAAACAAAATTCCATTCCCACCCAAACAAAATCACTTTGCAGCGGCTGCCGGCTGCCCGCGAGGCCGCGACACGCCGAGTCGCCGACACCCGGACACCGACTCCACTCGACTCGAGTCCTCTCCCTCTCGTGGACTTCAGGACTCCAGATCTTTTCCCCGGTCTGTGAGCCATAAGGTATGATCTAAGTTTTTTGGTCTAAGCTTTCTTTGTAACTTACAAATTTGTTAGATTTCTTCAAAAATTCGTGGACTTCAGGACTCTATGATCTAAGTTTTTGGTCTAAGCTTTCTTTGTAACTTACAAATGTGTGGTGAAGGCTTTGTTTCTTTTAACCATTTTCTTCTTCATCTCTGCTGCTTTTCCTCATCCAATTTTTTTTCACTGCTTCACTTGTTTTTTGTGAGCACTGCTTCATTTTGCAACGTATTTATACTATTAATATTAGGTGACATCAAATTTTTTCATGGAATACAAAGCCTTCACTATTAATGTTTCATATAACGTCTCAGTTGGATTATCCAGTGATTCTTGGTACATTTCAGTTGGATTATTTCAGTTGGATTTTACTGCAGCTCATATGTAATATACTAATACTGGAGAATGGAATAAAGTGATTCTTGTTTCATGTAAGTTATAACATTTCAGTTGGATTTTTGTACTGATGTACATGTTAAACAAATGTACCTGACCCGTTTGGACCCGCGGGTTGTCCCGGATTGGACCCGTTTCAAACGGGCCGGGTCCAATTCGGTTCCAAAGAATTTTAGGCCCGTCCCGCCCCGCCCCGTCAAAAAACGGGTCAGGTTCGGATCTATATAATTTGAGCCCGGCCCGGCCCGTGCCCACCCCTACTCTCTACTCCATTTGTCCGGTCCGGCCCGTGCCCACCCCTACTCTCTACTCCATTTGTGTGTTGCCAAACTCAACCAATGTTGTGGATGATTAAATTACAAATTATGGTGACTGGGTCAAATGTCGAACTGGATCCCTTTATTTTTTCGGGACCCGTATCCTAACGATTTTACATAAAATGTCGGAGGGACCTAAACCTAAAATTTTCTTGAATACTTTTTAAAAACCTTCACAATATACATACTTTTATTTTGGAACCACCTACATCTCCTCCTCCTCTCTCCTCAAGAATCCCATCCATGGGACAGGTCATGGCCACAGTGCAGGAGAAACTCCATGGTGATTCCTCTCAACCACTTAATTACTTTTTTTTTGTAAGTAAATCGATGATTTATTAGGGACAAACAAATTATTTAATATATATATATATATTTTGTAAATATTTTTTAGCTGTTGTTGATTTTGATTAGGGAGGCAATGGAAGGAGGCACAGGTGAGGAAGATAACGGACAATGTCTACGACCGCATCAGAGGCGACTCCGGAGACGAGGAAGGGCTCACTTTTGAGAACCTTTACATCGCAGTCCTCTGCGTCTACAAGTAAATATTTATTTTTATTTCACTGTTTTTATTTTATTTATTTATGTTTTTTTTTTGTAAATGCTAAGGGGGCACGAGAATCTGATTATATTTTGCTGACGACACGCATGATGTGGCAGCCTATAACAGTACTAGTAACATGAATATGCAAATTATTTTATTTCAGTGTTATTTATTTATATATCTATGTATTTATGCTAAGGGAACACTGGAATCTGACCATATTTTAGGGGTGAGCATTCGGTTTATTCGGTTTAAACCGAACCGAATAACCCAAAATCGAATTGGACCGAAATCGAATAAGCAAAACCGAAACCGAACCGAATTGGCCCAAAACCGAATCAAACCGAACCGAATTAAATCGGTTCGGTTTTCGGTTTATTCATATTTTTTTGAGCTTTTTTTGTTAATATATATAGTAACTAAATATACATAGACATATTTAGTATATACCTATATATATTTAGTATATACCTATATATATTAATACTTATATATATAGTACACACACATACACACACACATATATATATATATATATAAATTAATTAAATAAAATTTCTTATTCGGTTTTCGGTTTTGGACCGAAACCGCAACCCAAAACCGAAACCGAATAAGAAAATTTAGTATTTTCAAAACCGAAACCGAACCGAATTTTTTTAAAACCGAATCGAACCTCTTATTCGGTTCGGTTCGATTTTCGGTCCAAAATCGAATAATACTCACCCCTACCATATTTTGCCGACACAATGATGTGGCAGCCTATGACAGTACTAGTAACGTGCACGTGCATTGCACGCATAAAAAATGTTGGAAAAAAAAATTAGTATGAATTTACTATAACAATGTCGTCTCTAGGAATTGAACTCAAGCAACCATGGAAGAAAATACCTCATAACCACTTGAGTTAGAGTTGTTTAGTTATGAGTAAAAATAATTAGTTAATTTCTTTTAAAAATAATTAGTGGAGTATATACGAACGGCTTAGAAGGTTCAATTTTGAGCCGTTTTCAAGCCACCTTATATGAGTAGAGATGTATCATGTGCGGTAGGGGTGAGCATTATTCGGTTTTGGACCGAGAACCGAACCGAATAGAACCATTCGGTTCGGTTTTAAAAAAATCGGTTCATTTTCGGTTTTGAAATACTATAATTCTTTATTCGGTTTTGGTTTTGGATTTCGGTTTCGGTCCAAAATCGAAAACCAAACAAGATTTACGCAATTATGTAAATAACCTCAATTTTATGCATATTTTATGATTAAAAATGTGTATATTTTGACAACAACAAATGTAATTGTATGTATGTGTTTTAAATTCCAACTTTGATATTTAATAATTAGTCCAACTTTGAGCCCAACTTTGAGCCCAACTTTGAAATAAAACAATTGTATGTATAAAAACAAAAACTACATATTTTAATATAATTTAACCACAATCCCAAATTTTGGTCGGCCCATCAAACAATAAAAATAGTCCAACCGAACAAACCGAATTGATTATCGATTTGGTTCTGTTTTGGATTTTTAGAAATTCGGTTTATTCAGTTTTGACTATTTCGGTTCGGTTGAAACCAAATAAACCGAATTTTGGTAGTTGATTTTTCAACGCTTTTTTTTTGTATGTGGTCAGGTTTTGGTGTCCTCTTAGCATTATTGTTTTGTTAATTGTAGGACATTTGATGAAAAGAATGTTTATGTTTGCTTATTGTCAGTGATATCAACAAGCACTTGCCCGGCCCTCATAATGACCCCCCGACAAAGGAGAAGCTAAAGGCTATGATGGAGGTATGGGTTTCCTGATTTCTAATTCTTTTGAATTTGAATTCTGCCATTTGCTGATACTTTTGGATTACGTCACGATGGTCAGTGATATTTCTAAGAATCTAAGGTATATGAGGATGTAGATTCTGGGAAGGATCTTTCGACTGTTTGGCAACCGTAAATTGTGCCTAACTTGCAACTAAATATCCTGAACTTTGCCCCATACCCTCTGTTACACTGTCATCCAACTCGACGGCCATGCGCAAAAAAACTTGACAATTATGGGCACCTTTGCTCTTAAATAAAAAGAAAACCCCTGCCTTATCCCTTCTTCACCCATACTTAACACTAATCATGAATGGAAACCTAAAACTAAAGCTACACTATTTGGAAAGGGAGAGGTTCGAAAGAGGGTCATCGAGAGGGGAGGTCATCCAAGGGGTAGGGCGACGAGAAGGGAGGTCGGCCACAAGAAGACAATGGTAGAACAATAAATTTATTTATTTTTTAAGAGTGTAGGGTAGCAAGTTGCAAAAACTTTGAAGTTCAGAGTATTTTAGTGTAGAGTTTACAGTAGCAAGATGCAACTCTAAAATACTTTAGGATATTTAGTTGCAAACTAGCCGTAAATTATTTGAAAGTATAGAAGCGCAATCTTGAACTCCAAGCAAAGATCTAATAGAATAGAATTTGTAGAAAATAAGGGAAGCGGTATATGATTTGAGCATAAAGATCAACTAGTGAGCATAGCATAGCTGTGCGGAACATCTCATAATCAGGTCCTAGTCCTTGCAACGTCCATAAAACTTCGTTTTGACCAAAAACAAGTTTCCCAATAGCATTAAGTTGATCACATATAAGGTTGAATATTTGAACCAAGGATATTTGAATAATGACGTCCTATTTTGTCATTGTGTGGTAGGTGGTAGATTAATAATTTCCTATAAACTAGGATAATTGCTAATAACTAAAGCTAAATCCAATAATATAATAATTACTCAAATGTGCTGAATAATATTTTACTCATCGTAATTCTAGAGTTTTGATGCAGTGACAAGTTTCTTTAATATGTTATCAAAGCCACCCAAGTTCAGATCTCGTTTGTCCTGCATTTGAAGTGGATTTCATAAAATGTGTACTGATGCGAAAATCCTAACCCTCAACCCATAATTTGAGTATCAGATACGAGGGAGCGTATTGGAATTATATAAACATAAAACTGTCAACCCTCATCACAACAATGGAGTTTTAGTGTAGCGGCTATGGACTTTAACATTGTAGTGTAGTGGTTATGGACTTTAACATTGTATCTGAGCAACCAAAAGCCAAATCTAGTATGGTGCACACTTTATGCGGATTTTGCAAAAGTATATACCTTGAGGATCTCTCAGCCTATAAAATGGGGACATTTTGGCCTACGGGTGCTTGTTGGAATAATAAAAACCTAATCCTGAACCTCGTCATAACTCTAGAAATTTGTAGCAGCAGGGTCTTTAACAAAAATAAGAAAACTAACAATAATTTTTAGCAAAACAAAAACTAACAATAATTTGGAGACTAGGAGAATTTCGCAACGTTTACATGATTCTCTGCAATTCCATATGAATTAATTTAAAGTTACCCTGTCACTCATCCAGCTCAACTTCCCCATCACTTTAAAGCTCCTCTTCCGAGCTTTTTCATCAGAAATTCGGGGCATGTCTGATTGTACTTGTCTATTTCACCTCATCTTCTTGTGTGTTTTTGGTAATGTATTTCTTCGGGTGCATAATACTACTGACGGATTTTCATAACCCCCTCAAGTTCAAAACTGAGTTAGCTAGTCCCTTCGCATTTGTAGTATGAGCATGTTAAGTTTAAAACTCTACAACTCGTATACTGGAGTAACTATGATGAGGTTAACTGATTAAGAGTTCCAAAACCAAAATTTAGTACAAAAGTACACATTTGAAACTAAATTTAGTACCAAGTACACTATTTATCGATTTTCACATACGCATAAAAGGCTGTTTTCATCCTAGAACTGAGGGAAGTTGGGTTATCTGCTGATTATGTTGCACGGACATGGCAAAATGGTCTTTGTATCCTTATGTCCGTGCCTGTGTCCATTTCTGTATTCGTGCGCGGCATCGGTAACTACTTCCGTAACTATTTGAAAATGTCTATATCCGTATATGTATCATGTCCGCATCCCTATCTGTTTCCGCTTTCGTGCAACTTAGTGTGCTGAAGACTTGTAGAAGGGGGAAGGTGGTTTATGTGAAGAAGAGTTAAATAACTTAAATCCTTTGAGGGCTAGAGTTTGAACCTGGATGATTTTATTTTATACATTCTTGGTGCAACCTGGATTGTGTTTTCGATAGCCTAATCTTTGACTTATATGCACACCCTCATAACCATAATGATATAGTAATCCAGTGTTCTCCAAAAAATAAGCGCCATTCTCGTGTTGTGTCATGCACATCAGACACGACACAGAAACTCCAAAAATAATACACTAGGAAATGCTAAATCTGTTTATTTTCCATGTTGTTATGTCTGTATCGTGTCATGTTATATTCGTGCCGATGCAACATAGAGGCATGAACATATACTCGTTCTCAAGTGTTTCTTAAAACTAGCTTTTACCTCTCGTTTTCTTTACTGATATTCGTATACTGAGTTGATTATGCCCTTTTGTTGTCATGCATTGAATCGGTCGTCAAAATATTAAAAATCAGTCATCTGGCTTTGACTTGTATACACCCCCTCATAACCATAATGATATAATAATCCAGTACTACTGGTAGCTATAGCAATAGTGGAATCACACACACCAAAAAATTAAGAGCCATTCTCGTGTTGTATCATAACATGTCAGATACGACACAGAGACTCCAAAATACATTAGGAAATGCTAAATCTGTTTATTTTCCATGTAGTTATGTCTATATCGTGTCATGTTATATTCGTGTCCATGCAATATAGAGGCATGAATATGTACTTTTCTCGAGTGTTTATTAATACTACTTTTTACCTCTCATTTCTTTACTAATATTCGTATACTGAGTTGCTTATGCCTTTTTGTTAGGGTCCGACTATTGGCACCCTACCCATTTCTAAGTACACCCCAAAATTAAATAAATAAATAAAAAAAAACCTAAAAGTTCTATTCTACCCCTGCTGAGTACACCCCACTCTCCTCCCTCCCCCCTCCTCCTCCTCCCCGCCGCCTCTCCTCCTCCTCCGACCAGTCCCCCTCCTCCTCCCCGCCGCCTCTCCTCCCCCTCCGACCAGTCCCCCTCCTCCTCCCGCCGCCTCTCCTCCCCCTCCGCCGCATCTCCTCCGACCCTCCCGCATCTCCTCCCTCCCCCCTCCTCCTCCTCCCGCCTCCTCCTCCTCCTCCTCCTCCTCCGACCCACCCCCCCCCCCCCCCCCCGGCTCCTCCTCCTCCGTTCGAATTTTTTTTTGGGTCGCGGTCGTCGGGGATCGGAGAGGGGGAAGAGGAGGAGGAGGAGGAGGAGGCGGGTCGGGATGAGGGGGGGTCGGAGGAGGAGGAGCCGGGGGGGGAGGGTCGGAGGAGGAGGAGGCGGCGGCGGGTCGGGATGAGGGTGGGGGGGTCGGAGGAGATGCGGCGGAGGGGGGGGGGACTGGTCGAAGGGGGAGGAGAGGCGGCGGGGAGGAGGAGGGGGACTGGTCGGAGGAGGAGGAGAGGCGGCGGGGAGGAGGAGGAGGGGGGGAGGGAGGAGAGTGGGGTGTACTCAGCGGGGGTAGAATAGGACTTTTAGGTTTTTTTTTTTTTTTTTTTATTTAATTTTGGGGTGTACTTAGAAATGGGTGGGGTGCCAATAGTCGGACCCTTTTGTTATCATGCATCGAATCGGTTGTCAAGATATTAAAAATCACCCTTCTGGCTTTGGCTTATATGCAGGAGTATGACATCAACCTGGATGGGCTACTCGACCGCGAAGAGTTTGCAGAGTTCATCAGGAAATTGACAGCGGACACTCTCACCGCGATCAGCCGCAACCTGATAATTGCACTGATCGTGGCGCCCACTGTGGCTCTGATCACCAAGAGAGCCACTGAAGGAGTGCCTGGCGTCGGCAAGGTCGTGCACAAGCTGCCTAATTCCGTCTACGCCTCCATCGTGACTCTTGGGGTCCTGCTGATCCAAAAGTCCGGCGAGGGCTATGAATAAAAGAGCATGCGGATGGATGATAGGTTAGATGTCTTTAAATGCCCCAATGTTGCTCTATTTTAGTTTGTAAAGGAAACAATTGATGAACTCATTCTTGGTGCTTGAAGAAAATTGTCATTCCATTTGCAACAGTATGAGAATTATGAATTTATTATATAGGTTAATATGGTATAATTCATAAAACTTGCATGAAGTTTCATGCTTTTGCAGATAATCTATAGAAGATTCTATAATTTTTTTTTTGAAGTGTCTTTTTTTCCAGCTTGACAAATGTCAATGGGGAATTCGAACCTGCGCCTTCCGCGCGGGGCCCCGTTGCTACCACTAGGCCATAACCCCGTTGCCGAGGGGGGATTCTATAATCTATAGAAGATTCTATTCTACTATATAATATGAAAAGTAGGCTTACTATATAATATGAAAAGTAGTCTTCATCGTAGAATTTTTTTTCCAAAAATACTCTTCATTATATATCTAACTATTCTACTATATAATGTGAAAAGTAAGATTTACCGTGAATTTTTTTTTTCTTCCCAAAAATACCTTTCAATATATCTATTCTACTATATAATGTCAAAGTATGCTTCACCGTGAAAATTTTCTTTCTAAAAATACTCTTTATTATATTTACTAATTAAAAAGATTAATTAAAATTAATATTGGATATCTAGGTAAATACAAGAGTTGTCTTTTGATATTCCTAATTAAAACAAATCTTAAATGTATTGAGTATCTTGAGGCATTGAAAAATGGACTTTGTCTAGCATGATTCATTCATTGAAAAAACAAATTTTGACTACAAGTGTCTTTTAATCTTTCTAATAATAAATATGTGCAACGCACGTGCATATATGCTAGTATATCTATACTACTATATGTTAAGAAAAATATGCTTCACTATGGAAGTTTTTGTTTCAAAAATGCTCTCATCTATATTTAATAATTAAAAATATTCATTAAGTTTAATATGGGTAGTTATGTAGTTACCTATAGAAGAAGAAAAAATTAAAGAGGTTATTATTTGCTCGTTCCAAGTATTATGAAATACGTGCAAGACACATGCATATATACTAGTACTAATTAAAAAGAATTTATGCAATAAATCCCACTGACAAACAATTAAAATATTTATTCTGGAGAAATTAATGTATTATGTAAATCGAAGGGTTCATAATACTTGTTAAGTCTTTAAGTTGTTACCACAGAATTCGAAAGGTTGAACCCATAACCTATATAATTAAAAGCAACAATATTAAACCAACTCATCAACATCATCCACTTCAAGTGCCTTTTAGTCTTCCTAAGTATAATCTATGAATAATAAATACGTCCAACACACGTGCATATAGACTACTAGTACTAAGTAATAAGAAAAGTTGAGGCTTGACCGTGAAAGTTTTTGCTCCAAAAATATTCTTACCTATTGAGACTTGACCGTGAAAGTTTTTGCTCCAAAAACGTTCTTACGTATGTTTACTAATTGAAATTCTTCATTAAATTTAATATGGGTAGTTAGGTAATTACATATAGAAAAAAAGAAAGGATTATTGTTTCCTCTTTCCAAGTAAGAAAAAGAGAGATTGTTTTGCTCTTCTCATATAGTAAAAAAATACAAACACAACAGTGTCGCAAGTCATATTCTCAAATGGTCATGATAAAACTAAATAATCTAAGTCTCACAACTCTCATATATTTTCGTTTAGCTTTCACCGGCAAAATTAAATAATCTAAGTCACATAACCCTAACGTTTTCGTTTAGTTTTAGGATTCGCATAATATTCAAAAATTTATTTAGTTCTATATTTTGGATGGTCAACCAAATTTAATGGTTAGAACGAGACCCAAACCATAATTTGAACAATATGAAGACTAAAACTTAAGATTTCAATACTATATAAAACCCTAAAACTAAATAAGTCTACATTGTAACACTAAGTAGAGAGAGACTCACAATCTTAAGTTTTAAACCATTGAAGTGTAAATTTATGAACCAAGAACGAGTTTTCTGTAACCTACCTTCAACTTAGCCGATGGGTGTAGGTTGTCTTTGATGCTTAAAGGGAACAAAACCTTTTGGAAAAAAACCATTCACATATATATTGTACCAACATAAATACTCAAAAAAGAAAATTCGAACCATTAGGTCATTCACGAATGACCTCTTTGTTAGGCAGTTGTTAATGGTACTACAAAATTTTCTTTTTGACTACACAACACAAAAATTTGTCTTCACTATCAAAATTTTGACACTCCTTTACACAAAAAAGATTGCCAAAATTGATATCACAAAAGAAATTAAGGTCTCTCTAACAACTGCATTTGTTGTTTGGTTTATGATTATTTAGTTTCAGGGTCTCGTATAATATTCAAAATTTATGTTGAGGTCTCCATGTTGTCCAGAATAAGGTTTGGGTCTTGTCCTGACGGTTGATTTGTGCTCATGTCTAAAATAAAGACCTAAATATAAATAAATATAAATTTTGAATATTACACGAGGTCCTAAAACTTTTTTTTTTTTGAATATTGGAAAGCTAAACGAAATATAGCGGTCATCCAAGTCAACATTAGGACGAAATCTAAACCTCTTTTGAACAATATGGAAACATAAACTCAAATTTCTAATATATAGGAGATCTTAAAATTAAATAATCCTTTATTTTATGGACTTATTACCGTTTAGAGCCTGAACTTTAAATACTAGCTTAGAGTTAAGCCCTAACACATCCAATTGAAAATTTTGAACCATGATTTTTTTATTTTTGGTTTATTTTTTACATTATACCCTCCTTTCTGGCATGTGTTGGTTGTTGTCATTGTACTCATATTTAGGATATAATAGGAAAAAACCAAAAATTAAAATTAAAATCAAAACTTTTTAATTGGACATGTGAGGACTTATAAAATCTAGGATCTAAATACTAATTAGGACAATTAACCCTTGTTTTATGGGTTAATTACACTGATCCTCCTTATGTTTCATGAGTATTACATGTACTACCCCTAATCCGAAAATAATTACACTTACCATCCCTCTAATTTATAAATTTTATTAACCATAGGGGGGTCAGTGTTATTAGTTTCTATAGAAAATAAAAACTATAGGGGTCATGTAATTAGTTTCAAAGCATGGCCTCGTGGTCCGTGTAATAAGTGTAAAACATAAGGGGTAGTTAATGCAAGACAATTTCTATAGGCACTCCACATTGTACTGCAGGGCAGCCCATTACTTCAGGACAACCCCAATTTTACTTTGGGTTGCCCAACCCCACCAACCCTCACTCAACCCTTCATTTGGCGATTTCCACTCCCTCTCTCTTCAAAATTCTGAACCCTAATTGCCTTCTCCAACTCCTCCAATTCCAAGCAATGGCACCTAAAACCAACCCTTCATCAAAATTAGGTATGTATCCAACCCTTCTCCATTCCTTTAGGGTTTTAAAATATTTTGTTGCATTTTCGATTTAATTTTCTTGAATATTTGGTAATGATTGATAAAATAATTTAGAACTAATTTAGGGTTCATATATCTTTGTTTCGAACCCTAGAAATCCATTGTATGGATTAAAGAAACCCGATTTTGGCCTATAGTCGGGCTTGAACACGACAAGACTGTAGGCAAATTCTACAGTCCTGTAGTATAATTAGGACTGCAAAGATTTTCTACAGTCATGTACTATTTGTAGGACTGTAGGAAATCCCACAGTCCTGCCTATACTACATGACTGTTGAATTTTCCTACAGTCCTGTTTGTAATCAGGACTGTAGAATTTCCTGACATTCGTTACACTTCTAGTTGTTTATCCTTGTATTCTAAATTTTTTTCCTAGTCTTGCGACCGCTAGCAAAAGAAAATGGCCCATGCGTCGGCGCGTAAGGAATGCAATATGGCCCGTCCGGTTGAGAGATCGGTCATTATTGCCGAATTCTAGCCATAGAGACAAGTGACCGCACATGCTCGCCAGTCTCGGTTGAGGACCAAATTGTAAACCCTCGACCTAAAATTTTTCCACTTATAATTATTTTTAGTCTTCCTGCCACCCTTTATATATACATTAAATAGATAAGACATATTAATCCCATGGTGATCAAATAAGGAAATAAGGGTTTTTGTAAACACTCATAAATAAGGGGACCAACATGCCAATCCAATTAGAGGAGGGGGTTTTGTACAAATTCCCAATTCAAAATTTTCCAACAGCCACTGGATAAGAATCGAACACAAATTCAAATACTGTGGATTGAGTTCAATTTAAACTCGAATTCATCCTTCTCAATCCCTGGGGGATTCAGCTATATCCAGAGTTTGGGTATATAAGTTGAGGCATCCGGCTTCCCTTTGCCTCTTTACAAAACCCTAAATATCTGCCATCATCTGTCAAAGCAATTCTTGGAGGTCCGTCGAGCAAGAGACTTCAACTTTCCTCACAGGTAAACCTTACCTCGTTGTCAATCCTTTAATTATGTGAGTATTAGCCAAGTAGATTGAGTCGTTCAGTAAGGGTTGGGTATTCGATTTAATATTTAAAAGAGGCTATGGGTTCTACTCATGGTGTAGACCATGGAAAACCTTGAGCCAGTGCAGAGAGAATATAAGGATCATGTATCGTATAGGTTCAGGAGGTTGTGATTTATAATTGGGGAATAATCTCTGTAGGTACCAGTTTTTACATAGGATTTTAATCTGGAATACATCCCAGTCGAAGTAATAGGGTGTACATGGAGTTTCATGTCAAAAACCATTAGCTATCAGGCATAGGTACGGGCAGGTAGGACTATCCTATACGGTTCAGTCTTGAATAATGTAGCAAGGAGGGTCTATACACTGTTCAAGCCTGAGTAGGACAACCAGAGGATATGGACCACTCATCGATATGCATATATTGGTACCAAGTCAGGATTACCTTCATTGGACTATAGTAACTTGGGAGTATAGGGGAGAGTACAAACGGCTATTTGAAGGAGGAGTATCAGATCTTCTCTGACACTCATTAAATGATAGGAAATCGAGAGTGTCACACCCCCCTCCCGTAGGAGCGATCGTCCTCGCTAAGGCATGATGCCGTACGAGCCTAGATTGCGCTCGTGCAAGGCAGTTCCATAACGATCGATTTCAGCGGCTGCGACGGGGTCGTCGCACAGAAGTCCCAAGCAAAAATATTGAAACATGCAGCAGAAATTTAGAAGCAAAACCACAAGTTATTCAAAAGTACTCTTTATTGATATTGAACAATACAATTACAATAGGGCGCAAGGCCATGATTACAAGTCTCTTAAGCTCACTTTTCTCTCATTTTACAAGTCACTCTGCTCTCTCTCATCTCTCGATACAATGCTTGAGCCAGCGGAAGCTTCGGAAGGCAACGTCCATACATTATGTCCTGTATAAGTTATGACTCCACGCGGCTGCACGTTTCGAATCGCCAAGGAACTCCGTGCCTCGACGCATCCAAGCGAGCTCCGCGCCACGAGCTTCTACCTGTGCCTGTACATGAAAACTGTGTGGGTGTCAGTACTCAACTGTACTGGTGGAGTGAGCTCCTCGCCCACCCATACAAAACCGACACGTTTGATTTACTTTGTGTAATACAAGTCCCTTTATGATTGTCTTTCTAGTCTTGCCTTAGGATCAATTTTAAGACTACGATGCCTGACCAAACCGATGTGCCACGACAGGGTCGTGCTATAATGCCAACGTGTATTTCGATCGAGGCAGTGCCTCATCGCTTATGCACTTGACCGAACTTCAACTCGGGACGGTAGGGTCGTGCCATACTCTATTCGTGACTTCAACATATTCGAGATAGTGCTTCGCCGAGGAGCAACTTACGCGAACTCGGCCGTGCTAATACTTTCACTTAAACTCAAGTGCCTCTAGACCAATTCTCGTGCCAACGACGTCAAGGGGACGACTCATGCAGGTCGTGCCTCTAGACCTTGCTTAGAACTTGTTCGTGCTTCAAGATTGAGGCCGTGCCTCGCAACTTATCAAGACTTATCCATGCTACCGTCTTGCGGCCTTCCTGTTCGACTCATAAACCAACTTAGACAAGACTTGTGAAATATAGTATCGATTTTATGTACATCCCGAAGCCAAGTATCGTGCCAAGCACGGTGTCTATGCTGCAGCCCAATCATAGGCCCAGACATTGTGTTACCAACTGGACATGCATTCAAGTTCTAGACTCAATCCAAAGGCATACACACGGTTTACCGCTATTCTGCCGACCCATCTATATGAGTGGTCACTAGCAATGTCAAGCTATCTTGGACACGGCTCGGAGATATCGGCTCGTCCCTCCGTGGGTAGCTAGCCCCGGAAGCGCCAAGTATCTCCCATGCGGTTATCCAGCATCCTACCTTGAGCCTCACTCGCTTCCCCCGGGCCGATATGATCCCGGCGCCCCGACGATCACTCGAGAAGACTTCACCTTGTCGACAAGTTGTCCAATGACCATGCAAAATCAACTCGATCTATCAAGTCAATCCTTAACCATGACCATGCTTTCCATCTTTCTATCGAGACTCCCAAGTAGCGGGACCGATCTCGTGTACGAGACTTATCGAGACTTAGCATGACTCCCAAGTAGTGGGACCGATCTCGTGTGCGAGACTTATCGAGACTTAGCGAGACTCCCAAGTAGCGGGACCGATCTCGCGTGAACGAGGCTTTTCGAGACTCCCAAGTAGCGGGACCGATCTCGACGACAACCAGTCGCGTGGACTTTCTTTGTTCATGGCATACTCTTTAGTAAATCCACCGTGGCTCGTGCCTTAGACAGACCTGGTTCTCTAGGCGACGCTATCGCTCAAGTCATATACTTTATACGACGAGCCTTGTTCTCAAGGGACTATGCGACTTGACAACCGCAGATAGAGCGGGACAGTGCTAGAAATTGCTTAGATCGACCGGCATAACTTTGCCTAACTCAATTGTGCAATGACTTGACGAGCAAAGGCTGCGCCAAGCTTCGCATCGAGGGAACGTGCCGTGCACGCGTTCGACTTGAACAACCAAGTTCTCGAGTGCCTAGACTTAAGCCAAAAGTCGTGCAAGATGACTTAAACCATGGGGCATGCGAAGGCTATGCCAAGCCTTGGACGACGGGACCGTGTATGACTTATCAAGCATTCATGCGGGCGACGCCTATGACTTAGGCTAACTCGAGTATCGTGGCAACTTAGCAACTTAGGCCAACTTCCTTCTTCCAAGCCACGGGACGAAGGATCGAGTGTCATTTTAAAAGCACGCCGAGCCGACTTCTAAACAGACCGTGGGATTATTTTTCATGTTCTAAGACATTCTGACCCGTCGGGATTATTTCCTTAGCTATGTGCGTTCGTAACTTTTATATTAGCCTACTTGTGCAAGTTGAAAACATGCGAGTTATTAAGTGAAGGCTAAGATAAGGCAAGTTCACCGAATCTACCCTACTTGAGCGAGGGGTCTCCTCAACCGAGCGAGCCTTCGAGCAGCCGTTGCAAGGCTAAGTCCGAACGCCGTCGGCATTTTGATTCCTCTGATTTACTGAACGGGACGGGGCACTACAACATACACCACTCAGAACAAGTCTCGTCCTCAAGACTTTTCTGAAGGCAAGCCATCATACCATTTCTATGGCCAAGACTTAATCGTGCCTAGACACGGAACTATAACAGTCGTGCGAGGTACGCCATAATTTATCGTAAACACTCCGCCTATGTGTTTCTTCGATTCTGAGCCGCGCTTGAACTATTATCAATCTTTTCCTTTAACATGATCTCAAATACTCGACACTTTTTCATTCCTCAAGTCTCGTTTGAATTCAACGTATCACTTGGTTGGATCGTGCACGCATTCTAGGTGTCCCTAAAATACATGCATTCAGGCAAGCTGCATGATAGAAAATTTGTCATTCTCACTCGAGTCGTATCGTGCACATACTCAGGCGTCCCTAAAATATATGCAGTCAGCCAAATCTCGTGAGGGGTATTCCTATTCTTGCATCATTCGATCCATTCATACCAATCCTCAAGATCAATCTTTCGATTGCTAACACTTGAAACAGGGGCGTCTCGCCTAACCGCTAGGCCATTTCTCAAGGCTAAGTCAATGTCAGGATTGGAATCATAGTTCCCCAACAATAATGCCAATACTGACCCCAATTCTAGGGTCAAACCAAAATCGATAATACGGGATTTTCTACCCAAGCTCGCGTCAATCAGATTTCTAAACATCGAGCACGATCACCTAATTCACATCAAAGCACTCGTTGCGCATATTCGATTCAGTTCAATTCACCAACTCTAACCAATTCATGTATTCAATCATGAGGTTATCTAGCACAACAATTTGTCACGCCCTAATCTCACGCGAGTCTGATTATCTACGGTGGTTCATGAATCACCATGCAACGCTCCCGCAGAATAATCATTCTCATCGGGGCGTAACTCTTGTTTGAGTCTAGACTAATTCATTTTCGATACATGGATTGGACCTACTTAATCCTCAAGTTCAATCGTCAAGCACACTGAGTCATTCTCGAGTCCACCTTCACGTCAAACCACAAGTCGAAGCAATCAAATTGCCACGCCATGCAAGTTCGATCACTCCCACTGTATGAATCACCATACCAGTGCTCACACGGAGTGATTGTCCTAATCGGCGTGACTCATGTGCGAGGCTGGAGTTGCGCTCGCACAAGATAAGAACGTCAATGTTGTGGTTATCGACGAAGCAAATCCAAACATTTCATTTTCATCCTTACCAAGATCTCGATTCGATAGTCCGTTCATCATTCGTTCAACTAGAAAATCCTCGAGCCAAGTTTATCTTTTCCTCGACACATTTCAATATCCCGAGTATAGCATCCATCGAAACAATGATATTTTACACGATCATCGTTTCTCAAATTAGAGTACCCCCGAGTTATCGCACATCGATCTTTGATACGCCTCAATACCATCGATGATGTACGTAACCTGACGATCTTCCTTTGCAACGAACTCCGAGTCGTACAACGGATGCTATTTCTGAATTGGATATCCTCAATTCCATTCGACCAAATCCGAAATCATATGCGCGATCATCTAAGTTTCCTCGATCGAGACATTCATTTTTATTCATCGTTCCGAATCTTGATTCAATATCATTTTCCTAACTCACGTTGCCCATTTACAAGTTGTCGGAAAGACATCTCGTTCGGGACACTCGAAGTCACGACCAACTAAGTGTGACATGTTCTAAGGCTTTGCACGATCGTATCGCCTCGTCGACATGCTCGTTGTCATCTCAAATCCTCAATTTTCGCTCGAATGATTTCCAAGACAAACCATACACCACTCCAGATTCGAGCCATCCGATTCAATCCACAATCACGTTCACATCATTCGCTAAAACATCTTTCAGATTCGTTCGACGAATCTCTAGCGTAATCGCTCACGTCGTCTCGAAGTACTAAGTCATTCGCACTATTCCTCAAAATCTAGTACAATCTTCCGTGTACGCCTAAGCGTTAGCTCGATAGCATTTCTATCGATATACACTCTAAGTGTATCTCCATTCCCGACCGAGCGGATACTTGATATTGCTCACAACTCGTTTGTACCAAAAAGTCGAGGCGCGCGACACGCGGCACAACTTAGCTAAAAGGCCGTGTGCATAGCCATCCCGTACGGACTATACTTCGAGTTTGCACACTCAATTGCTAAGGTCGATGTAGGACTAGTTAGGCACGCACGCGACTTGCTAACTTTAGCATGTGTCTTCTATCGAATCAGTTTGACACCGTTCGCCACAAAGGCCATTACCTACCAATGCGTTCGATTGAACACTTGCACGAGCCTTTAAAAATATTTAGACTTATTGTATGGACATGCCGCGGGACATTTGAGAGAGAGCGCACACTTCTTTATCGATGACGAGCTTTCAAAACTGAGAGATTCGACTTGAAGTCCAAGGACGTAAAGTCGTGCTCTGATACCATTAGGTCACGCCTCGCTCCCGTAGGAGCGATCGTCCTTGCTAAGTCGTGATGCCGCACGAGCCTAGATTACGCTCGTGCAAGGCAGTTCCATAACGGCCGATTTCAGCGGCTGCGACGGGGTCGTCGCATAGAAGTCCCAAGCAGAAATATTGAAACATGCAGCAGAAATTTAGAAGCAAAAACACAAGTTATTCAAAAGTACTCTTTATTGATATTGAACAATATGATTAAAATAGGGCGCAAGGCCATGATTACAAGTCTCTCAAGCTCACTTTTCTCTCATTTTACAAGTCACTCTGCTCTCTCTCATCTCTCGATACAATGCTTGAGCCAGCGGAAGCTTCGGAAAGCAACGTCCATACATTATGTCCTGTATAAGTTTTGACTCCACGCGGCTGCACGTTTCAAATCGCCAAGGAACTCCATGCCTCGATGCATCCAAACGAGCTCCGCGCCACGAGCTTCTACCTGTGCCTGCACATAAAAACTGTGTGGGTGTCAGTACTCAACTGTACTGGTGGAGTGAGCTCCTCGCCCACCCATACAAAACTGACACGTTTGATTTACTTTGTGTAATACAAGTCCCTTTACGATTATCTTTCCAGTCTTGCCTTAGGATCAATTTTAAGACAACGACGCCTGACCAAACCGATGTGCCATGACAGGGTCGTGCTATAATGCCAACGTGTATTTCGATCGAAGCAGTGCCTCATCGCTTATGTACTTGACCGAACTTCAACTCGGGACGGCAGGGTCGTGCCATACTCTATTCGTGACTTCAATATATTCGAGACAGTACTTTACCGAGGAGCAACTTATGCGAACTCGGCCGTGCTAAGACTTTCACTTAAACTCAAGTGCCTCTAGACCAATTTTCGTGCCAACGACTTCAAGGGGACGACTCGTGCAGGTCGTGCCTCTAGACCTTGCTTAGAACTTGTTCGTGCTTCAAGGTTGAGGCCGTGTCTCGCAACTTATCAAGACTTATCCATTCTACTGCCTTGCGGCCTTCCTGTTCGACTCATAAACCAACTTAGACAAGACTTGTGAAACATAGTATCGATTTCATGTACATCCCAAGGCCAAGTATCGTGCCAAGCACGGTGTCTATGCTGCAGCCCAATCTTAGGCCCATACATTGGGTTACCAACTGGACATGCATTCAAGTTCTAGACTCAATCCAAAGGCATACACGCGGTTTGCCGCTATTCTGCCGACCCATCTATATGAGTGGTCACTAGCAATGTCAAGCTATCTTGGACATGGCTCGGAGATATCAGCTCGTCCCTCCGTGGGTATCTAGCCCCAGAAGCGCCAAGTATCTTCCATACGGTTATCCAGCATCCTACCTTGAGCCGCACTCGCTTCTTCCGGGCCGACATGATCCCGGCGCCCCGGCGATCACTCGAGAAGACTTCACCTTGTCGACAAGTTGTCCAATGACCATGCGAACTCAACTCGATCTATCAAGTCAATCCTTAACCATGACCATGCTTTCCATCTTTCTATCGAGACTCCCAAGTAGTGGGACCGATCTCGTGTACGAGACTTATCGAGACTTAACGAGACTCCCAAGTAGCGGGACCGATTTCATGTGCGAGGCTTATCGAGACTTAGCGAGACTCCCAAGTAGCGGGACCGATCTCGTGTGCGAGACTTAGAGAGACTCCCAAGTAGCGGGACCTCTCGCGTGAACGAGGCTTATCGAGACTCCCAAGTAGCGGGATCGATCTCGGAGACAACTAGTCGCGTGGACTTCCTTTGTTCGTAGCATACTCTTTACTAAATTCACCGTGGCTCGTGCCTTAGACAGGCCTGGTTCTCTAGGCGATGCTATCGCTCAAGTCATATTCTTTATACGACGAGCCTTGTTCTCAAGGGACTATGCGACTTGACAATCGCAGATAGAGCGGGACAGTGCTAGAAATGGCTTAGATCGACCGACATAACTTTGCCTAACTCAGTTGTGCAATGACTTGACGAGCAAAGGCTGCGCCAAGCTTCGCATTGAGGGAACATATCGTGCACGCGTTCGACTTGAACAACCAAGTTCTCGAGTGCCTAGACTTAAGCCAAAAGCCGTGCAAGACGACTTAAACCATGGGGCATGCGAAGGCTATGCTAAGTGTAAAACCCCTAAATTTCTACTATTTTTTTTTAAAATAAATTGCGTACTGATTTTTATTTTTATTTGTACGTCACGTAATTGCATTGAACGTCGTGCGCAAAATTTCGTTTTTCGTAATTGCTCGACGAGTGCGAATATGTGCGAGCGTACATATTTTAGAAAAATATTTTTCTATTTTTATAGTTTCAAAATAATATATGTAATAATTATTTTAGCTATTATACCAATATTTCCAAGTCCGTCATTTTATTTATTTTATTTATAAAAAGTCTTTTGTAGATACAGTTATTAATAATAAATAATGTTCTTTGTGCATACATATATATTTCATAAATATTTTATTAGTTTATTTTTAAATAATAATGTAATTTTCAAAATTACTATTATTAGTATTTTTGAAAAACATATTTTGAAATTTTTGTGGCAATTTAAAATCTTGATTTAATTTTATGGATTTATTTAAATAGTAAATTAATATCTATATTTGAAATTTGATTTATCTTATTTGATTTTAAACTAAAAGATAGAATGTAATTATATTTAAATTGATTTAGATTTGTATTTGAAATTCTTGAATGTATTTAATTTAATAATTGAATTATCTACTTGGGTTAAATAAATCCTAATCCTTATCCAACTGGGAATTCCCACCTCCTACATAAGGAGAGCTACTCATCCACATTATTATTCCACAATTTCTCCAGCACAAATATGCGTGCCTCGTGTCGGTGTTCCATCCATCCTCGTGTCAGCCGTGACGGCATCGGGTCTGACCCCGGATGTCTTCTCAATATCTTATTCCAAATTTTTACACATACATGTTCACATCTTCCATGTCGGACACACCCCGACACAAACGAATTTCTAAACCTATCCTTAATTTGCCCCGCCTCCTTGCTCTACTCGCGCCACCACCACTGCCCTCGTCACCTCCCGATCCCACGCCAGCCTACCACCCGACTCCGTTCCCTGCGACTGCACCACTAGCCCAGCCACCACCATTATCTCAACCGACCACCAATGTCGACTTCCCCAAATCACCCATGTCGAACCAACCACCAGCTTGACAGAACCCATCACCGCAATCTTGTCACCATCACGGACACCACCAGCCTTTCTCCTAATCCAGCATCACCAAACCACCATCGCCTACAACCCAGCCTACCGATACCACCACCACCATTAGCACCACCTCCGTAGACACCCGAGAAACCCAACCACCATTTTGGCATCCTCGCCGCAACCAACTTCACCAGAACCCGAGTCCGACACTGCCACCCGGCCACCTTGGCCGAGCGCCACCACCACCTCCACAGACTTCAGCCCAAAATCCCAAAATGAAAACACACACACACCCTCACCTCCGTCCTGGCCTCCGCGACCTCGTCCCCGCGCAGCGACCGCTCCGAGCTGCGAGCACCACCGCCTGTGTCCGCCGCCTCCTGTGCATCTCGGCGTCCCCCATCGTACGAGCGCCAGGATTGGCCGTCGCTGCCACTGCGTCAGCCAACGCCGTCGTTTGCGCGTGCTTCCTCCGCCGTCGTGCCACCGCGCCCGGTCGGCAACCCTCCGCCGCACGCCTGGTCGTACGGCCCTCCATCACCGCTCTAGGTCTCCGTCTCCGCGGTTCGACCGCCGATGGTGTAAACCATCTCTCCCCCGCGGCTCCTTCCTCATCGCCCTCGCCTTGGCCGCCCCTCCGATCTCTTCCGACCGCCTCTTAATCTCTCTATCACTCTCTGCTCCTTCTTCCCTCTTCCTCTTCTCCTTATGATGTTCCTTATTCTTTTTCTCTCTCTCTTGTCCTCTTTAAGAGGAGAGCAGCCGCTCGTCTCTCTCCCCACTCCCTCTAATCCTCTCTCTCCCCCCAATTTGTTGTGTTTTCTTTTCTTTTTTGTTGTTTTGTTTTGTTCATTTAATTATTTTGTGGTTTAAAGAAGAGCAGCAGTAGCTGCATTGACTTTAGTATTTTTGTTTTGTTTTATTGTTTATTTTATTTACTAATTGCTTTGTTAGGTTAATATCAATGACAGTAAGTAGATTTCTATTATTATTAATCCTATTATTATTATTATTATTATTATTATTATTATTATTATTATAATTATTATAATTATTATTACTATTATTATTATTATTATTATTTTAATTGTTTATTTAGCATAGAAGAAAGAGCCCAGGAGCCTTTTTGTTAGTTTATTTTTGTTTGTTTTTGATTATTTTTTTGTGTGTTTTGTTAGTTTTGTTTATTATTTGTTTTCTTCTTCTTTTTAATATCTATATCATTATTATTATTATTATTATTATTATTATTATTATTATTATTATTATTATTATTATTATTATTATTATTATTATTATTAAACTGTTAGTAATAAGATACTTATGTAGGTATTGTTAATATATGTATCTTAAAAGGCTATTTTAACTATTAAATATTTCCTGCAGGATAATAGTATTCCAATGCATTGTATTAAAATATATTTATATACGATTATGGTTATATTAAATCCATGGGTTTTACTAATATTTTTATTAATATTAAATATTGTTATATCCATAAATTATGTTACGGTATTATTTTAAATACGATTTTTGACTTAATAATATTTTTACTACAGTATTCTAGCCATTCTCTTCCAAACAAAGGGTGACATTAATATATATTCACAATATTTTTTTTATATCAAAATATAGTTTTAGCCTAAATCAAATTTTCTTTTATTTTTAAGTATTTATAAAATATTATTTTTTTACTAATAAAAATAGAGTTCCTATCTAATATCCAATTTTGACAACTTAGAGTTTTTTTTGTCGAAAACAATTTTTTCTTGATTTTATGTATTTTTAAGTATTTTTCCTATAAATATTTTGACTCATGAAAGCTAGATTTTAGGAATATTTTCTAAAATTCGTATATATAATATTTATCCATTATTCTTTGATTTTTCTCCTGTCCGTAACCAATCCTATTATTCCTATTCCTTCGCCAAATCTGTACTTCCTCCTATCAACCCTAACTAATTTGACCCTTCTGGACCCAATGGAACTGTCCGTGCCACCATTAGAGATCACCTTGGATAGTTGTTGTACCGAAATTGCAGTTCGTGCCACCTTGATCATTGTAGTACACCAGGCGTCCTACCAGGCAAGACACCTTGCCATTTGCTGTTTATTTATTTTAGTTCATATTTCATGCATTATTCATTATTTTCTTTATGCAAAATAAACTGTGATACATGGCATAACCTGTTATAACTTACTATTCAGTTATATTTTCTGCTATGTATTATTTTTCTTATACATTAAACCTAGATTAAGGGACCACCTTGTGTGTTGCATTCATTGGCCTTGACACGTCGTACCACGAAGTTGTGTGTCGCATGTAGAACACGGACGTGCGTGATTGGCTGGCCATGAACGTACAAGCCGTGCGATAGGATTAATCGCTAATAGAAATGCATGCTAGTTTGACTTAGCGGTTATAGAGGTTTTCTGTTGTGGATACAACATAGTAGGCATTGGGCGGGGAGGACAATTTCTTAGCGTATGGGCTTCGATGCACTTTCACTTGTGACCCGAAAGCTCCGCTGGAGATACGGGGTTGATGACCCATGATTACTGACGGCCACTGACGTTCTGCGGAACGTTATACTCTTATTTATTGGGCCTCTGGTGCCCCAAGGGGGACTACACCGATTCCATTTAGCCAGGGCCCATGCGTAGGAAGGATTATTCTTAACTATATTTCACTTAGAACGGTTAGGCTACCTTATCCGTTAGGTATGAGTACTTTTGGTTTGGGTACTTGTATCTGACCGTGGCTTGGAACAATAACTTGTCGCGGATTAGTTCATCACATATTGTCCTTGTTTGGTTGTAGGTGTGACTTACTACTTCGATGAGAAGGTATTGAATCTTGTTGGGGTCCGAATAGCATATTGGATTAATAGCATGAAAAGATACGTCACCGTGAATTAGTTTACCATCTCATGTCCTTGTTTGGTTGGGAGGGTGGTAAGCTAGTTCAATAGGTGTGTATTGGACTATGTTATAATTCAATTGACTTATTTATTTGAGCAATATTTATTCAGTTTATATGGCATAATATTATGTGTCTTGTTACGTTCCTCTGAGGACCTGGTTATCTCGCCAGGTACGTGCTCTTGTCTTTCGCAGGTGTTCTATCCGTGGCCATGATCGTCACTATTTCTTCGAGGATGATTGCACTTAGATCGTCTTCGCTTCGCTCGCCAAATTTATTTCTTTTCTCATGTATTTTTTCTTTACTTGTTGGTAGTGGATTTGTCTCTGCCCAACATATTGTATTAAGACAATTCATTATCATTATATGATATCTTTTATTCATTTATTTTGTTGTGGATGAGATTAGTTATGGCTCTACTGCATTTTACAGCTTATGTATTGATACGAGATTTTCATATATTGGAGTGTACTTCGTATGTATACAGCTGGCATGTCTATGTTCTTAGTCCTACGTATTTTGGGACTGGGGCGTTACATGTTTTTGTGGTGGCCCATGCAGGTCAAGATAAATTGTTTGGTTATTTTACCGTACCAAGCAAGCCTGCGAATAGTATTAGAAGTCTAGGATCTCATCCACATACTTGACCTCTTTCCTCGATTCCATATTCGGACTACTGTTCGACTCATCGAATATTGTATCTTGCTTGATTCATTCTATCATAATTCTTATCCTCCTTTCGTGCTTGCTAGAGGTTAGACAGGTGATCCCTACTAGTTAGACATGTTACTTTTGTCCCAAAACACCATTAGTTTAATTCTTTTAAGTTGGGTAGAATGCCTTGTGACCTAGCAATCTCTTTGTCCTTGTGACTTATATTCACAAGTTTACTTAGATTCTAGAATTTAGAGGACCCTAACCCATCTAGTCAACCGAGGACTTGGACAAGAAGATTGTAGGACGACTGTATGGAGACCAACACAGGATATGACTTAGAATCGTAAAGAGTTTAAACTAATTCTGCTTTCTTTCAATCTTAATCTCACGTGCCTATATTTTTTTTTACTATCTGGACTAATGATGCTAATGTAGCCTAGTTTTTACAAGCTTATTCTTTTATCGAGCTTGTTCAAGACATATGTTATTTGGGTCGCACCCACTAACATATTGTCTAATCAAAATCGGTGCATGATGGTCTGATCAACCTAGTACATTTTGGTTCGCTTTATCTATCGTTCTATGTGGATGGGGACATAACTAAACTTGTCCTCTAGAGTTCCATCCGTGACTGCCATGGCAACTCCTTTTGAATTATTCGGTCGCCTTTGAACCACGTATTCGTATTCGATAATGCCTCCTTCAAACTCTATATTGCTTCCGCCTTCACCTCTTTTAGAAGGATGAAGGCGTTATACTAGAACTTTCTCTAGCCTTCCTATCGACTATGACCATTCTCACTCGATGTTGCTATATCTTCATCCTAAACTACTCGTCCTTTTTCTCGTCCCTATATTTACTCTCATGACTTTTTAATCGCTTAATTTAGGAGTAAATCAAATTCGTCCTCTTAATCGTGCTCTCAACCTACTCCTAAGAAATCTTATCTTCTAGGTCTCTAACTTATTTTCTCATGATACCATACAATTTCTTATTGCAGGTTATCTTAATTAAACTTTAACCCTTGATCATTTTCACTCTTGCATTAATTAGTCATATCCACGATTATTTCGTATTTATCTAAATCACGATTTCCTAATGCATCTTGTGTTGAACGTTGTGAATTGATTTTTTCTCATCGCTACCCCTTTGTGCCTTCTCTCCCCCTACTAATTCTTAATTTCAAGGACGAAATTCTTTTAAGTTGGGTAGGATGTAAAATTCCTAAATTTCTACTATTTTTTTAAAAATAAATTGCGTACTGATTTTTATTTTTATTTGTACGTTGCGTAATTGTATTGTACGTCGCGCGCAAAATTTTATTTTTCGTAATTGCTCGACGAGTGCGAATATGTGCGAGCGTACATATTTTAGAAAAATATTTTTCTATTTTTATAGTTTCAAAATAATATATGTAATAATTATTTTAGCTATTATACCAACATTTTCAAGTCCGTCATTTTATTTATTTTATTTATAAAAAGTCTTTTGTAAATACAGTTATTAATAATAAATAATATTCTTTGTGAATACATATATATTTCATAAATATTTTATTAGTTTATTTTTAAATAATAATATAATTTTCGAAATTACTATTATTAGTATTTTTGAAAAATATATTTTGAATTTTTTGTGGCAATTTAAAATCTTGATTTGATTTTATGGATTTATTTAAATAGTAAATTAAAATCCTTCTTCCCTCTTTCTCTTCTCCTCCCGATGTTCCTTATTCTTTTTCTCTCTCCTCCCTTGTCCTCTTTAAGAGGAGAGCAGCCGCTCATCTCTCTCCCCACTCCCTCTAATCCTCTCTTTTCCCCCAATTTGGTGTGTTTTCTTTTCTTTTTTGTTGTTTTGTTTTGTTCATTTAATTATTTTGTGGTTTAAAGAAGAGCAGCAGTAGCTGCATTGACTTTAGTATATTTTTGTTTTGTTTTATTGTTTATTTTATTTACTAATTGCTTTGTTAGGTTAATATCAATGACAGTATAAGTAGATTTCTATTATTATTAATCCTATTATTATTATTATTATTATTATTATTATTATTATTATTATTAGTATTATTTTAATTGTTTATTTAGCATAGAAGAAAGAGCCTAACAGCCTTTTTGCTAGTTTATTTTTGTTTGTTTTTGATTTTTTTTGTGTGTTTTGTTAGTTTTGTTTATTATTTGTTTTCTTCTTCTTTTTAATATCTATATTATTATTATTATTATTATTATTATTATTATTATTATTATTATTATTATTATTATTATTATTATTATTATTAAACTGTTAGTAATAAGATACTCATGTAGGTATTGTTAATATATGTATCTTAAAAGGCTATTTTAACTATTAAATATTTCCTGCAGGATAACAGTATTCCAATGCATTGTATTAAAATATATTTATATACGATTATGGTTATATTAAATCCATGGGTTTTACTAATATTTTTATTAATATTAAATATTGCTATATCCATAAATTATGTTACGGTATTATTTTAAATATGATTTTTGACTTAATAATATTTTTACTACAGTATTCTAGCCATTCTCTTCCAAACAAAGGGTGACATTAATATATATTCACAATATTCTTTTATATCAAAATATAGTTTTAGCCTAAATCAAATTTTCCTTTATTTTTAAGTATTTATAAAATATTATTTTTTTACTAATAAAATAGAGTTCCTATATAATATCCAATTTTGACAACTTAGAGTTTTTTTGCCGAAAACTATTTTTTCTTGACTTTAAGTATTTTTAAGTATTTTTCCTATAAATATTTTGACTCATGAAAGCTAGATTTTAGGAATATTTTCTAAAATTCGTATATATAATATTTATCCATTATTCTTTGATTTTTTTTTCTGTCCGTAACCAATCCTATTATTCCTATTCCTTCGCCAAATCTGTACTTCCTCCTATCAACCCCAACTAATTTGACCCTTCTGGACCCAATGGAACTGTCCGTGCCACCATCAGAGGTCACCTTGCATAGTTGTTGTAACGAAGTTGCAGTTCGTGCCACCTTGATCATTGCAGTACACCAGGCGTCCTACCAGGCAAGACACCTTGCCATTTGCTGTTTATTTATTTAGCTCATATTTCATGCATTATTCATTATTTTTTTTATGCAAAATAAATCGTGATACATGGCATAACCTGTTATAACTTACTGTTCAGTTATATTTCCTGCTATGTATTATTTTTCTTACACATTAAACCTAGATTAAGGGACCATCTTGTGTGTTGCATTCATTGGCCTTGACACATCGTACCACGAAGTTGTGTATCGCATGTAGAACACGGACGTGCGTGATTGGCTGGCCACCAGTACGTACAAGCCGTACGATAGGATTAATCGCTAATAGAATTGTATGCTAGTTTGACTTAGCGGTTATAAAGGTTTTCTGTTGTGGATACAACATAGTAGGCATTGGGCGGGAAGGACAATTTCTTAGCGTATGGGCTTCGATGCACTTTTCCTTGTGACCCGGAAGCTCCGCTGGAGATACGGGGTTGATGACCCATGATTACTGACGGCCACTGACGTTCTGTAGAACGTTATGCTCTTATTGATTGGGCCTCTGTTGCCCCAAGGGGGGACTACGTCGATCCCATTTAGCCAGGGCCCATGCGTAGGAAGGATTGTTCTTAACTATATTTCACTTAGAATGGTTAGGCTACCTTATCCGTTAGGTATGAGTACTTTTGGTTTGGGTACTTGTATCTAACCGTGGCTTGGAACAATAACTTGTCACGGATTAGTTCGTCATATCTTGTCCTTGTTTGGTTGTAGGTGTGACTTACTACTTCCATAAGAAGGTATTAAACCTTGTTGGGGTCCGGATACCATATTGGATTCATAGCATGGAAATATACGTCACCGTAAATTAGTTTATGTAAAAACCCTATTTTTTTAATTATTTTTTATTATTTTATTAGACTTAAAAATGAATTTATACAATTTATGGTTTTATTTATTTTTTTTGATGACCTGATTTGGCCAATTCAGTCCGAACAGGGCCCGAACAAAATTTAAGCCCATGTGAGCATGTGGGGTGACTAAGATGGCCATGTAGGAACATTTCATGTGTGTACAAATATTTTTAAATAATTTGAGACTTGTTGAATATTTATTGACTTTTGGTACAAAATCTATATTTTATTAATAAAATAATATTTTACAAAATTTTACTTTTTCTGGACCCGGATGAGGGTGTACGGTATGAGTTCACGCATTGGGACGATTTTATAAAATTATTATTATTAAAGTTATTTTGTGGAAATTTAATAAACATGTTTTCCTATTTAAATATTATTATCATTTTTAGTTGATTTATTAAGGATTGAATTTATATATATATGTAGATATGCTCAAATATATTAAATAATTGGATAGTTGACTTTTAAATGGTATTTGGTTTTTAAATAAATTTTTTTGGTGTATTTATGGATATATACATATATAGATATAGATATTTATAATTTAAAAGTTTTGAGTAGATAAGTTTAGAAAAGGAAAAAAAAAAGAAAAAAGAAAAAACATAGTGGGTGGTCGGCCCCACCCGACCACCCACACTAATATAGCCGTAAGGAGCAGCAGCATCCCTTGTTTGTGCGCCCCTCCAATAATAGTAGCAGCAACATCATGTTGCTTACCCCCTTATATATATATATATATATATATATATATATATATATATATATATATATATATATATATATATATATATATATATATATATATATATATACACAATCCAAACCTAATTTCCTTTCTCCTCCTAACCTCTTCCATCATTCTTCCATCATCCTTCCTCCTCCCCTCTCATCACCGGCAAGCCCTCGGACAGCAGCCGCAGCCCGACCCCGCGGTCGCGACGGCAGCGACAACACCAACACCAACAACCAACAGTTTTTAACATTAAGGTAAGCACCTTCACCATACGATTTCTCCTTCAATTCAAATCCGTTTTTAGATCCGTAAATTCATGTAGAAAGCCCTCATGACCCTCTTCAAGATCCCCTAGGTGGATTTTGACATGGCCATCCAACTTGCTCGAAAAATTGAGACGAAGTTGGAGAAAAACCACTTTTCTGAATATTAAAAACTGTTTTGAAACACCAACTTGTCGGCCAATTTTCTTTACGTACATTAAAATTTTGTAGAAACTAATCAAAGTTAGTCAAAGACAACATAACCGGGATTGTAACGCACCTTCTGGATTCACTTTTCATCTAGTATGTAGAAAGTTACGCGTTGTTAAAGTTTTCCGAAAAATTGTAAATTCTGTTTTCAAAAAGTGGAAAAACACCTGATACGGCGGGCGACGTGGTCGCACACTATACACATCAAAAGGCGCGTATGGATGTTGTCGACATGTGGGAACTGACGGAACCCAATTTCGTTGCATGTGCGCGACGAAATCAGAGCGTATCCGTCGAGATACCCCCGTATCGACCCTTTGCAAATTAAGTCACAACTTTGTGCACACTCATCAAATCGTGAAGAAACTTGCGCCATTGGACTCGAAATATTTTTCTGGTCCTGTGAGCCAAGTTTGGTTCAATTCTGAGAAGGTTGATCGGGACGCTATTTTGGCGGGCCCACAATCCCACTCAACGGGCGATTTTATGCACAGCCCACCGGAATCCAAAATTGGACATACCGTTGGGTTCGTCTCATCAAAACAAATCTGTAGACATGTAGTTTGACGACTTTAGAGACCGTAGATATTGGCACGCATTTCGGTGCAAAGCGGATCCAACGGCGGATATCGTTTTGACCCGAAATTACAAAATTGCCCTTGTTCCAGAATTTGACTTTTGGACAGGCGTTTCTTAGGCATATCTTTTATTCCAAACTGTTTCGTGATGTTTGTTTCAGCATCGGAGCTTCTTGAGGATTTTGACTTTCGTGTTGACGATTCTGATTGTTGGATATTGCTGCTTCTCGCACCACCCTCAGGCAAGATACCTTGCCTTATTTACTGTTTATAATTACATGCACCTTTATTTATTTATTTACTGCATATTTATTAGCTGTTCTCAGTTGGATCCATTACTTGCTATTTTTATTTCACTTTATTTTGCTTTCAGTTATTTTTCCTTCTTGCCTTTTTATGCATATGGACCTAGTCTTAGCGAACTACCTTCTGTTAGTGACCTTGGGAGGGAGAAGAAAGATAAATGTATGGGCTACCCCAAAACCAAAAGCTGTAGTAACTGCGTACTACGGTAGTCGAGTCGCGAGGGTCACTAGCCTCGAGCTATGTGGACTGATGGGTCACGTAGGCCGCTAGCCTCGAGTTATGCCGGCTGATAGTATTGGTACTTGACGTGTGCGTGTTGTGTGTTGTTACTTGTCCTGGGGGAGTCAGCCTTCACCTGTCCATACATCGATATGTCTTCTAAATTGCCTACTAGAAAAGATCGGAGACCTTAGCAAAATTCATGTTCCAATCATGGCATGGAAAATATCACATCGTAGAATAGTAAGTTACCCCTTGTCCTTGTTTGGTTGTAGGGGTAGCTTACTGTTTTGATGATGGGATATTGAGCCGTGTTATGGTTTGGACACTTTTACTTCATCTTTATTTTATGGTGCATTTATATTCAGTTCATATGGCATGTTCTTTCTGTATATTGTTACGTCCCTCTGAGGACCTGGTTATCTCTCCAGGTGTGTGTGTTTCTGTGATATTGCAGGTGTTCTGGTCGAAGTCGCGATCTTCTCTATTCATTCGGAGATGATGTGTCTTGGGTCTTCTTTGCTACTCCCGCCAAATCATTTTCGTTTTCATGTATATTTTTCCTTACTTGTTGGTAGTGGATTTGACTCCGCCCAACGTATTGTACAAAGACTTATTACAGTTGATTATATGATAACTTTTATTTTTCATTTGTGGATGAGATTAGATTACTCTTGGTTTACTGCATTTTACAGCTTATGTATACATACGAGTTTCCATATATTGGAGTATACTTCGTATGTATGCATATGGCATGGATACGTACCTAGTCCTAAGTATTTTGGGACTGGGGCGTTACATATTTTTGTGGTGGCCCATGCAGGTCGAGTTTGTCACTTCGGTTACGTTACTGTACCGATGTGAGCCTGCAACATAGGATTAGAATCTAGGAATCTCATCCATACAGCTTGACCTCTTCCCTTGACTTCAAATTTCGGACTCTCGTTCGACTTTCTTGAATTGCATCTTGCTTGATTCCTTTCTACCATTGATTCTTATTTTCGTGCTTAGTGTCAACTAGGAATATGACTACACTAGTATATGCTCATAGGTCAAACACATGGCTAGAATGGTTATATTGGCAATTGGAATACATTTTAAGACTCTAATTGAGTTAAAAAGTTTTTTTGTAAGAAAGTATGATTTAATGAGTAGTAATTTGTAAAGTAGGATATTACCAAGGAAAGTTTTAGTCTTGAGATTTCTAAATAGTAAACACCATAGGATTGATACTGCAGGAAAGAAAAAAAATATATAAATGGCTAGAAACTTTATACCCTTGATTTAAGGAATTTATTTGACTTTCAAGATTTGATATTTATGAATTTTTGGGTGATAGATATACATCTTGAACAAATATAAAATTGATTTGATTTTCGAGTTGTGATATTAATGATTTATTGGAATATAGTTATACACCTTTGAACAGTTATAAATTTGGTTTGAAAATGATCTTAGCTTTTAAAAATGGCCATAGAAATTATTTAAACTTGAGTTGTACAACTTACGATTTTCGTGTTTAGTAAAATTTGAATTTTAAGTAGAAGTAATGACCGTGAATTTTGGTTTAAAATATTTGAAAGTTATGAAAACGATTTTTGAGAAATTTTTATTTTAAATGGTGTCCTATGATTGAGGATTTACAAATCTATTTAGATTTTTGGTAAAAAAAAAGAGATTTTGTCTGATAAGATTATTTGAAAATTTAGTTTAATGAGGGATTGCTAATATTAAAATTTTTGGGAGAATTTTGAAGGATTTGATGGAAAGTTATTTTGATTGATTAAAGGAAGTTACCATTTAAAAGTTATGATTTGTTGGAATAACTTAGCATGAATAGAAGTTAAAATTGATGAGAGCATTGAGCTTAATTTTTGAAATTGCTTTTAATATGCTAAGAGTTTTATTATGAGTTATTTGAAAATTTTAGAGTGTTAAATTTTTGATTGATTGTGAAATTTTTATGGATTCGTAAATTATGAACTCTTGAGTTAAATAGTTGAATTTAAACGTTAATTTTGGAAAAGGTTAGTAGCGTGATAAAATTTTGCTTTGAGATTTATGAGAGTGATTTAAATTTTTTTATGATGAATTTGAACGTCTTGGAGTGAATACAAATTTTGGTGGTTTATTTTTGAAAGTTTAATTTTGAAACTTTTGAAGGAAACTTGAGCTAGAATTTTAATGGTAGGCCATCAAGATAGCTCTAATAAGATAGATGTACTCCACACTAATTGCCATGTCACTCATGACCATGATAGTACTATATACACCAGTGTTGTTAGTCATCTACCTAGCTATGTGACTGTATTTCCACCTTGACTTACTCGACCTTCCTTCAATTCTAGATCTTTTAATTGCGACCTTCTAACCCATGTGCAATTTGAATAATGAGTTAATGGTTCCTTAACTGTATTCATCTAGGAGACTATCTTCTCTCCGGAATTGTGTTCCTAAATTATTTTACTAGATTCTTTAATTAATTTTATTTCATGCTTTAACTTGATCTTCTTTATTTTTGTGCATTAATTATCACCTCGTGAACTCCCACTTTCTATTCTTGATCTTCTGGCGTCCCCTACCGTGACTTGTATATTTGGAGTACAACACTACACTTTTTCTCCCAACAAGTTTCATATATAAGACCTAGACAAGCCCACCTTCCTGTAGACATATCATGTCCCACCAAAATCCATCTCCTTGTACTCTATTTCTTGATATGACCTTATGGTCAAAATGGCCAAACTATAATCTTTACCATGATACCGATATGTTTTCGACCACGGATAGGGACTCAACCTCGACTCAATTCTTTCGACCCGATATGTGATTGTGTTCTACTAAATTCCTTAAATGCTTAAATTGTACCTTATCTTGATTGCTTGACCCACTGTCCCATGATACTATTAGTTTAATTCTTGTAAGTTGGGTAGAATACCTCCCTACCTAACAACCTTTTTTTCCTGTGACCCACATTGGTAAGTTCACTCAGACTATAAAATCCTGAGGATCCTACCTTATCTAGTCTATCAAGCCATAAACACTAGGACAACTGTATAGGCCCAAATTTTGGGCAAGACTTGATTTTAAAAAAGATCTTGGACTATTTAAAATTTCCTTCATCAGTACCTCCCTAGCTTATATTTTGACTATCTCATGCTACTAATGTAGCTTCAGTTTTACGAGCTTATTTCGTTATCAAGCTTGATCATGACATATTTTATTGGGTGCACCCACTAACATATTGTCTAATCAGAACCGGTGCATGATGGTCTGATCAACCTATTGCACTTTGGTTCTCTTATCACATATGATTCTACGTGGATGGAGACATAGTAAACTTGCCTTAGAGTCTCATCCGCGATAGCCTTGGCAATTCTCTTTTGAAATTATTTTTGTCGCCTATGAACCCCGCAATTCATACTCAATATATAACACCGTCTTTGAAACCTTTGTTGTTCTTGTCTTTTACTTATTTTGGAAAGACAAGGCACTGTACTTGCTAAGATAGACTCAAGGTATCATCTCTGGTTTCCCTATCAGTTATCTATACACAAATGTAGATAGCCACCGACCGACTCATGTAGCTGAATCCTCGCCTTTAACTACCCCTCATTCTTCAACTCTAGAATTGCTATCGTGCCCTCCCAATTATTCTTGAGCACTCGAGAATAATTCTAATTGTTCACTTAAATCTAACTCTCAACCCAGATGATTAGTATCCAGTTTTCTCTCAAGGAACCATATCTCCCGAATGTCTAATTTATTCTCTTTGGTCTACTCAATTCCTTACCGTTCTCTAAACTTGGATATTCAAAATTTTGTTACCTTCACTAGCAATACTTATTTGAATTCTATAACCATGATATATTTTTCTATATATCAACTCCACAATTTTCTATTGCATGGTGGTGTTGAACGCCGTTTTATCGCCTCTTCCAAAATTTAATTATATTTTGGTATTGACGAACTCTTCCTATCCCTCAACCCTATCTACCCTATTAATCCTAAATTTCAAGGACAAAATTTTTGTAAGTTGGGTAGGATGTAAAACCCCTATTTTTTAATTATTTTTTTATTATTTTATTAGACTTAAAAATGAATTTATATAATTTATAGTTTTATTTATTTTTTTTGATGACCCGGTTTGGCCAATTCAGTCCGAACAGGGCTCGAACAAAATTTAAGCCCATGTGAGCATTTGGGGTGACTAAGATGGCCATGTAGGAACATTTATGTGTGTACAAATATTTTTAAATAATTTGAGACTTGTTGAATATTTATTGACTTTTGGTACAAAATCTATATTTTATTAATAAAATAATATTTTACAAAATTTTACTTTTTTGGACCCGGATGTGGGTGTACGGTATGAGTTCACCCATTGGGACGATTTTATAAAATTATTATTATAAAATTTTTTTTGTGGAAATTTAATAAACATGTTTTCCTATTTAAATATTATTATCATTTTTAGTTGATTTATTAAGGATTGAATTTATATATATATATGTAGATATGCTCAAATATATTAAATAATTGGATAGTTGACTTTTAAATGGTATTTGGTTTTTAAATAAATTTTTTGGTGTATTTATGGATATATACAAATATAGATATAGATATTTATAATTTAAAAGTTTTGAGTAGATAAGTGTAGAAAAGGAAAGAAAAAAAGAGAAAACATAGTGGGTGGTCGGCCCCACCCGACCACCCATACTAATATAGCCGTAAGGAGCAGCAACATCCCTTGTTTGTGCGCCCCTCCAATAATAGTAGCAGCAACATCATGTTGCTTCCCCCCTTATATTAAAAAAAATATATATAAAATATATATATATATATATATAAAAAAAAAAATATATATATATATATATAATATATATATATATATATATATATATATATATATATATATATATATATATATATACACAATCCAAACCTAATTTCCTTTCTCCTCCTAATCTCTTCCATCATTCTTCCATCATCCTTCCTCCTCCCCTCTCATCACCGACAAGCCCTCGGACAGCAGCCGCAGCCCGACCCCGCGGTCGCGACGACAGCGACAACAACAACACCAACAACCAACAGTTTTTAACATTAAGGTAAGCACCTTCACCATGCGATTTCTCCTTCAATTCAAATCCGTTTTTAGATCCGTAAATTCGTGTAGAAAGCCCTCATGACCCTCTTCAAGATCCCCTAGGTGGATTTTGACATGGCCATCCAACTTGCTCGAAAAATCGAGACGAAGTTGGAGAAAAACTACTTTTCTGAATATTAAAAACTGTTTTGAAACACCAACTTGTCGGCCAATTTTCTTTACGTACATTAAAATTTTGTAGAAACTAATTAAAGACAGTCAAAGACAACATAACCGGGATTGTAACGCACCTTCTGGATTCACTTTTCATCTAGTATGTAGAAAGTTACGCGTTGTTAAAGTTTCCTGAAAAATTGTAAATTCTGTTTTCAAAAAGTGGAAAAACACCTGATACGGCGTGCGCCCCGACAAACCGGGCGACGTGGTCATGCACTATACGCATTGAAAGGCGCGTATGGATGTTGTCGACGTATGGGAACTGACGGAACCCAATTTCGTTGCATGTGCACGACGAAATCAGAGCGTATCCGTCGAGATACCCCCGTATCGACCCTTTGCAAATTAAGTCACAACTTTGTGCACACTCATCAAATCGAGACAAAACTTGCGCCATTAGACTCGAAATATTTTTCTGGTCCTGTGAGCCAAGTTTGGTTCAATTCTGAGAAGGTTGATCAGGACGCTATTTTGGCAGGCCCACAATCCCACTCAACGGGCGATTTTGTGCACAGCCCACCGGAATCCAAAATTGGACATACCGTTGGGTTCGTCTCATCAAAACAAATATGTAGACATGTAGTTTGACGACTTTAGAGACCTTAGATATTGGCACGCATTTCGGTGCAAAGCGGGTCCAACGACGGACATCATTTTGACCCAAAATTACGAAATTGCCCTTGTTCCAGAATTTGACTTTTGGACAGGCGTTTCTTAGGCATATCTTTTATTCCAAACTCGTTCGTGATGTTTGTTTCAGCATCCGGAGCTTCTTGTGGATTTTGACTTTCGTGTTGACGATTCTGATTGTTGGATATTGCTGCTTCTCGTACCACCCTCAGGCAAGATACCTTGCCTTATTTACTGTTTATAATTACATGCACCTTTATTTATTTATTTATTTACTGCATATTTATTAGCTGTTCTCAGTTGGATCCATTACTTGCTATTTTTATTTCACTTTATTTTACTTTTAGTTATTTTTCCTTCTTGCCTTTTTATGCATATGGACCTAGTCTTAGCGAACTACCTTCTGTTAGTGACCTTGGAAGGGAGAAGATAGATAAATGTATGGGCTACCCCAAAACCAAAAGCTGTAGTAACTGCGTACTACGGTAGTCGAGTCGCGAGGGTCACTAGCCTCGAGCTATGTGGACTGATGGGTCACATGGGCCGCTAGCCTCGAGTTATGCCGGCTGATAGTATTGGTACTTGACGTGTGCGTGTTGTGTGTTGTTACTTATCCTGGGGGAGTCATCCTTCACCTGTCCATACATCGATATGTCTTCTAAATTGCCTACTAGAAAGGATAGGAGACCTTAGCAAAATTTATGTTCCAATCATGGCATGGAAAATGTCACATCGTGGAATAGTAAGTTACCCCGTGTCCTTTTTTGGTTGTAGGGGTAGCTTACTGTTTTGATGATGGGATATTGAGCCGTGTTATGGTTTGGACACTTTTACTTTATCTTTATTTATGGTGCATTTATATTCAGTTCATATGGCATGTTCTTTCTGTATATTATTACGTCCCTCTGAGGACCTGGTTATCTCTCCAGGTATGTGTGTTTCTGTGATATTGCAGGTGTTCTCGTCGAGGTCGCGATCTTCTCTATTCATTCGGAGATGACGTGTCTTGGGTCTTCTTTGCTACTCCCGCCAAATCATTTTCATTTCCATGTATATTTTTCCTTACTTGTTGGTAGTGGATTTGTCTCCGCCCAACGCATTGTACAAAGACTTATTACAGTTGATTATATGATATCTTTTATTTTTCATTTGTGGATGAGATTAGATTACTCTTGGTTTACTGCATTTTACAGCTTATGTATACATACGAGTTTCCATATATTGGAGTATACTTCGTATGTATGCAGCTGGCATGCATACGTACCTAGTCCTAAGTATTTCGGGACTGGGGCGTTACAGTTTACTATCTTCTGTCCTTGTTTGGTTGGGGGATGGTAAGCTTGTTCAATAGGTGTGTATTGGACCATGTTATAATTCAATTGACTTATTTATTTGAGCAATATTTATTCAGTTTATATGGCATAATATTATGTGTCTTGTTACGTACCTCTGAGGACCTGGTTATCTCGCCAGGTGCGTGCTCTTGTCTTTCGCAGGTGTTCTATCCGTGGCAATGATCGTCACTATTTCTTCGAGGATGATTGCACTTATATCGTCTTCGCTTCGCTCGCCAAATTTATTTCTTTTCTCATGTATTTTTCTTTTACTTGTTGGTAGTGGATTTGTCTCCGTCCAACATATTGTATCAAGATAATTTATTATCATTATATGATATCTTTTATTCATTTATTTTCTTGTGGATGAGATTAGTTATGGCTCTACTGCATTTTACAGCTTATGTATTCATACGAGGTTTTCATATATCGGAGTATACTTCGTATGTATACAGCTGGCATGTCTATGTTTCTAGTCCTACGTATTTTGGGACTGGGGCATTACACCAAGCCTTGGACGATGGGACCGTGAATGCTTTATCAAGCATTCACCCGGGCGACGACTATGACTTAGGCTAACTCGAGTATCGTGATAACTTAGCAACTTAGGCCAACTTCCTTCTCCCAAGCCACGGGACGAAGGATCGAGTGTCATTTTAAAAGCACGCTGAGCCGACTTCTAAGCATACCGTGGGACCATTTTCTATGTTCTAAGACATTTTGACCCGTCGGAATTATTCTCTTAGCTATGTGCGTTCGTAACTTTTATATTAGCCTACTTGTGCAAGTTGAAAACATGTGAGTTATCAAGTGAAGGCTAAGATAAGGCAAGTTCACCGAATCTACCCCACCTGAGCGAGGATTCGCCTCGACCGAACGAGCCTTCGAGCAGCCGTTGTAAGGCTAAGTCCGAACGCAGTCGATATTTTGATTCCTCCGATTGACTGAGCAGAACGGGGCACTACACCTTCCTATGACTTGAAGTCTCCATATCAGTCATATACTGATATTTGAAACTACCCACCTTGGGGTGTAGTCGTATAGACATGAGGAAGAGACTGCTTGCAGATATATAAATATATGGATATATGTATCTAGTACCGACCCTTAGGATATTACCTACCTCACCCTACACACTTTTCGAAAGGCACAAGTATCTTCATCAACCAGGACCATTAGCATATGTACAACCGCATGACACTATAGGACTAGTTGAAATACTAGAATATAACACTTACCCCTAGCCCAATGCCAGTTTCCTGTATAATAGTCTGCATATAAGGAGCACTACTAAGCTCCTCCTGGCAAGGCCACAATCACATTGCCATTTCTGATGTATACACAACAGAATAGCCCTTCCCAAAACCTATAGTATGAATACCACACTAGTTTAGATAGGAACCCCACCTAGGCTTAAATTCATGATATCTTGAGGGTACTCAATAGTACCTACCAGACATATAAGTTACCAGGTATGGGTACAACACAATTAAAAATAGAGTGACAGCTGCAGTGACATAGACAAGTGTCTAAGTCAGGATATAGAGGTATCAGTAACCAGATAGCACCTTGACTTTGAAAAAAGCTTAGTATGAGGAGTAGGGTGGTTAATTAGGCCTTTACCTGCACCTTCATATCTTAATGAACAGTAGACATTGATACTTTCACCAAACAAGGTACCTTCTCTTGACCCATTGACCCAAATACAACTAGTTAAGCATAGGACACATGGATGAGTATCAATGAGAGTGCATGGCCATGACAGATAGATGGGCATTACTGATACTAAGTATCAGTATCAGGGATTGGTAGACGCATATAGGATACCCGTGTTTGTACCTGGGGCAAGATAGGAATTTGTTTAGTCAAGTATAGAGGTTGTCCCTGTTTAGACTGAAATTGATATTATATACAACTTTTGGTAAGGAAATTCAACATATGGTAGTATGTTGTTTGAGTGCGTATCAGAGACGCCTATATCTAGGTATCAGGGATAACCATATAGGTATATGCTATATCAGTATTGGTGTGTCGATTTGAGGTTAAGGGACGGGCATCAGTAGTCAAAGTGTTAAGTGCATCAATAGTATGCTCTAGTAAAGGGGGTAATGGGATTTTCCTTTTAACTTATAGGTAAATGGTTGAGTTATAATAGAGTAGTTGGTAGTGTGGCCAAGGAGGGACAGGCTAGGTGAACTGGGAAGTATGGTCAGCCCCAAACTCAAGGAAGCAATGTAAAGGGATCAAGTGGGGATTACAGTGGAGTGGCAGCAACTATCGGCTGCTATCGAAAGGAATCAGATAATATGAGAGGGTGGGGTAAACCACATATATTACTGCAGCAACAGATGTTTGCACCTTTGCATACATATGCAAAGGGAAAGCCTTACATACAACTGTAGATGTAAATGTGAAGGTGTTGTTCCGAGGGAAGAGAAAATTGCCCCTGTACTAGCTAGTACAACCTGTGCACTGGTGTGCACAGATATAGGAAAGTCCCCTGTGCCCAGGTCCAGGGAGTTGCCATAATTCTGAAAACAGGGTATGGTTGCATAAATAGAGTACTACAAATATAAAACAAAGGAGTGTAGTGATAGTTCTAAGTAACAAACCTGTAGTATAGATGGACTTGGTAAAATCTATGTAGTGACTAAAAAGGGCAAGTAGGCAATAACCAAAGGTTGTTTTCTCAGAGTTGTCTATTAATTTAGTTGGACTTTAAATATAGGTTAAAGGGGGGAATTAGCAATGACTAAAGAAATATTTTTATTGTAGTCAGCTTCATGTGTTAATTAGATTTTAATTCACAATATAGGTTCTGTGGACTCCAACTCAGTGCTCGACCCATACCCGCAGCTCAGGACCACAAGCAAGTGCATATACTGATTGTTACCGTTTCTGATAGTTTCCTCTACCTGATTATACATATGTCTTGTTGCTTGTTGACACGCTCGTCACACGAGGATTAATATCAAGGATTTATTGTACATCTTGATTATCTTTTATGTTTATCCTACTTGTGATTGATTCCATGAGTACTAGCTGGACGGAGAAATATCTTAGTAGATGTGTGAACAACCCATTCCATCCCATATGTCTATTCTTGAATAATAGCAGCTGCATACGACACGTGCAGGGTGCCAGATTTACCCCTTAGTCGTTCACACATCGAAACTGATATTTCAATGCACATAGATAGTTAATCTTCCAAGTTATTACATCTTGTTCTTCATAATTGCCATGTTACCATGGCTTACATATTGCTTTCTGGTAGCTATTTCTCGAGTTACATGCTCTTACCCTTTACACCATGATGCTAGTTACTTTCTAGTTTCATTCCCATATGTTATATACATGTTCAGTGCCTATTATGTCTCGGATAACTGTCATATGTGTACTTGTTCCATTTCTGACTGGAAAACCAAAATTTTAGGTGATGAGTTATGTAACACCCCTGAATTTTAGGAATTGTTATTTTTATTTATTTGATTTAAATAGGATTTTATGGAATTTATGAATATTTCTTTATTAAATAGTTATTATTATAGATGACCTTAGCCATGGTTAAGTTTTGGAGTACCAGACGACTAAGAATTGTGGCACAAAAAGTATAGTCGAGTGCTTTGACTAGTATCTTAGCCATGGTAAGGAAGGCCGAGACATATGTGTGTTCTAACTAGGAAAACTAGGCCAAGTTGCGACTTAACCCCCGCCGATGATTTATTTATTTAATTATTAGATTATTGACTTTCTAGGAGACCCGGTTGTACCAATTTAGCCCCGACTTGACCCGAACCAAATCCAAATCTAAATAGACATGTAGTACTCTCAAATACCTTCATGTTGATATATATTTTGTATATATATTTTTATTAGTATTAATATGTTTTCAATTTTGGAAAGTTTCTATTTATAGAAAATGTCTACGTGTTATCCTAGTATAATCCTAGTGTAATCCTAGTGTAATCCTAGTTGGCATTAGTTTATATTTGACCCAAAGTCCAACATAAATCTATGTAGGCAAGTTAGGCATTAATATATATTAGTAACCATATGTATTTAATATTTATTCAGATTTAGATTGTATTTATATTTAGAAATCAAACTAGTTCCATATTAGAAAAATCTTTTACTTAAATCCTCAATCAATCAACTAGACAACTCATCAAATAACCAAATAAACTAAATGGACCCCACCCTATTATATTTGGCCAAGCAAAACCCCTTCCTCCTTGGCGGAACACTCCAAGAGAAATAGGATCCAAATCCTATATGCATACAAATTCATAAAAGCCTACATTTATATATATCCACTTATACCAGATCTTAACCCTAACCTAATTTCTTCTTCCCTCACCTTTTTGGCCGACCACTTCTCCATATCTCCCTCTTATTCGGCAGCACTTCCCTCCTTAGCCCCCACACATCATCCCCTCCATTGCACATCTCTTCCTCCTTCATAAAACTCCTCATTTTTATCTTTCTTCCATCCAAACTCTACCAAACCAACCCTAAAAACTCTATCTTCTCCATCCAACCATCTAGAACCATTTCCAACCCCTCCAAACTCATTAAGAGAGGATTAGCAAGCAAGAATAGCAATAAAGGTGGGAGCTTTGGCAAGGAGAAGCCTCCACAACCCAACTAGCAAGGATTTTTGTTTAGGAACCCTAATTTTTCTATCTCAAACCTATGCTATAAATCTGTAGATGTTATGGTATTAATTCTGTAGAAATAGTGTTTTGATGTCTCTTGGGTAGTATTTTCACCCATAAAAGTTTCATGAATTATGATAGCTATTTTCATGTTTCGATAGAGCCAAAACTTACCACGTTGTGAAGGAACTATAAGTTTCTGCAGGAATTTTTCAAAACTGAACTTTATATAGGTTGATCTATTTAAATTAGGATTTTTAAGCATTTTTTCACGAATTTATCAATTCAATTCTGGTCAAGAAAATTATAGGTCAAAAATAGTCATTTTCGGGTGACTTGTTGACCTAGAAGATTCCAAACCATTAGTGCCATGAAACCCTTGCATAAAAATTTAATTTTATGATATTTTGGAAATTTTAATTCTGTTTAAATTGTATTTTTGAGATTTTTCATAATTTTAGATAATTAATGAAGTTCTAGACAAATTTCGGGTAGACTAGTCGACCCGATAGACAACTAGTAGTATAATTCTTTAGAAATATAAATTCTAGAAATTCTGAGATAAATCTATAGAAAATTAGTTTAAATAATATTCTTATTATTTTTATATGATTTTTAAGTATATGATTAAAATAGGAACATAACTGACTAATTGGGAGTTGAAAACCCAAAAAAAAAAAAACTGTGTTCGGTGTCTCGTGGAGCCTGTGTGTGATTGTATGGGTCTAAAGGGTTCCACGAGAAATTGAATATAATCTTAAAATATTATCTTGACTAATTAAGTTTATGGTAAGTTCATGAGTAGTGGGTTAATTTAGTTAATTAATTATCTAGGAGCGTCGGGTTTCGACGACGTGGACGCGGGAGCGACGTTTCAGATTCACAGCACGACACCAGGCAAGTACACCTTGCCAAACTTATAGTACTTACATGCTTTTCTATACTGCCATTCTTTTATGTCTCACTTGGTACATATTTCTCTTCTGCTTCATGTCATAGTTACTTCCTAGTTTTACGTGCACATAGATTATTACTCTTTCTTTTCTCATGTTACTCGCCATATTCTTCTATCGTGTCCATGTTGTCATGCCCCGCTCCCGCAGGAGGGATTGTCCTCGCTAAGGCGTGATGCCGTACGGGTCTAGGTTGCGCCCATGCAAGGCTAAGTCCAGAAACGGCCGATTTGAGCTAGGCCACAGAGTCGCACAGAGTGTCCCCATTTGCAGCGAAAAGTAAATGAACACAAGTAGAAGCGAATTCAAACTCTTTATTGATATTCAAGAAATTTACAAGCGGCGCTAGGCCGAGTTTACAAGTCTCTCAATCTCTTTCTCTCTGAAACATAAAAGGCGTGCCAAGTGGCTTACAAGATAGAATGATTCATGGCGATGTTTTGATACATTATGTCCTGTATATGGTGCTCCAGCTCCTTGCAACGCTCCAAGGCTCCAGAGATAGCTCCGCGCCTTAGCACTTTCGATGGAAGCACCGCACCCGTCGATGTTTCCTGCTTCCTGCAAGCAGACTGTGCGGTTATCAGTACATTGTTATGCACTGGTGGGAAGGCTAGCTCGCCCACAATGCTATCATTACCAAACACGTTCTATTTACTTTTGTTCATCTCTATCATTCATTGTCTTTCTAATCTTTTCTTAGGATCAATTTTATGGCATCTTTCATAGCCTATCTCGTGTTGCCAATTTCAAGTGTCGCATGGAAATAAATGCATGTCTTACCCATACTTACCGTCCGGCCTTCCCTGTCCAAGGTAAACCAAGTTAGTCAACAATTCATATGTAACAACTTGATAAAATTTGCGTAACATTCAGTATTCAAGGGCGTGTCCCTGCCTCGGGTTCTAGCACGTCGTAGGCACGTTTTCTAACTTCTTGCACGAAGTACGTTTGATCATTTGTGCTTTACATTCGATGTCTGTTCAGAGGACGTTTTGTTCAGATTAACTTAGACCACTTTGATTTCAATGCAAGGACATGCATGTGGATTGCCACCAGCAAAGCCCACTTAAATCTATATGCACCGATCGCTGGCATCACAAGCCATTTTGGACATCCAAGCCGTTGTATTTCTCAACTAACGTAGGGTGCGGGCTGGCACACACCCCGTTAGTCTCTTGAAAATACTGCTGCACTTACGTCCCCTGGATGGCCAAGTCCACACCCAGGCAACCCGTAAGCCATTTTGATTTCCGTCCGGACCGGCCACGTCCTCCCTTTGACCGTGCCGCTGGAAATCCCTTATATCTCCCACCTCCCGTATACGAGGGGATTGTCCACGACCATTTCATATTATTTGTCATTTAACTTAACGGCTGTCTCCGAGCCGTAGGCTAACCCTTAGCCATAATGCGTTATCGACCAGGTTGGCGTCCGTACAGCGTGGGTAGCGAGCCCCGTTGCACGTGCCCGTCATACCTGTCGCTAACCATTTCTTTCCTTCTTATCTTTTATTCATTCTTTTTTTCTTTCACTTGTTTGTTCGTTCATTGATTCATTCACGTATTCATTCTTTCATTCGTTGGTTCATTCATTCACTTATCCATTCATTCTTTCATTCACACATTATGCAACTCCCCGTGCGGGAGTCGCCTTGGCGACCCATCGGCCCCATAATCTTTCAATGTTGCTATACTCTACTTGGAACGACTATGTTGATAGTCTTCCCATTTCATTGTTGTAATCCATTCATTGTATCATTGTTGAACGCATAGGGAACTCGAATATAAGCCTGTGCCTTAGCACGAGCGTGGAGCGCGGTGCGAGATTTCTCATATTTTTCCATGTTCCTTTCTATATTCTATACAAGCATACAAGATGGGATTATTCCCTTAGCTAGATGCATTGAGTCGTTTATTAGCATGCACGGTGTTATCGCCTAGCGATTTCAGTGATAGTGTCCGTATTGTTATGTGTCTAGGCTAAGCAAAGACGGGTTCAACGGAGCCACCCACCTTGGCGATGTTCGCATCGGCCGAGCGATACTCCGAGCGCGCCTTTGAAAGTCTAAGTCTAGATTCATCTTGATGGGCCAATGTAAGCCTTGCATCGATTCTTCATCAGGTCGATGCCAACTCTTCAGGTCGACGGCTCGTTTTGAGTCGTTGCATTTGCCGTTTGAATCGGCGTTCCGCTAGGGCGGAGCGGGTCATTACATAATACACCACTCAAAACAAGTCTCGTCCTCGAGACTTCTTGAGTGCAGGTCATCCTACCGTTCCCTAACTCACGTCGTGTGCGTATCGTAGACAATTCCTATCGACTGGCTTTATCGCTCGATGACATCGAACTATACTCGGTTATTCTTCCAACTTTTACGTTACATATGTTTGGCGAATTTTATGGAACGACTGTTCATTCATTTTAGACTTAATGGTACTTATTCAATCGTCATGTTTCTTCGACTTGGTTGCTATTTTGTTGTGTCGTGGGACTATGATGGTTGCACGGGGTGCATAGAAATTCATTAAACGCGAGAGTCGTAGGCTGAGGCAACTCATTTATTCGTTCATGCGCATCTCAACACCCACTTGCAGCTGCATTCGAGTTCATCATATCGCTGAACTTGGATCGTGCACGCATTCAAGGCCTTCCCGAATATGCACATTTCAACCAAGCTTAGCGACTAGCGAAGTCGGACAAGCTACCCGTGATAGTTTCAATTTGTCGATCGTTTTGCTAACTTCGATTTAAAATCGAACTCATGTGTGTATCACATATCATTTATCTCGGTCCTCGAGATAATTCGATTCTCTTCTCAAGCGCTCTTGTCAATGAAATCAATACGATTTCTTCTTAGCGGGGTCGACCAAGTCTAAGTAATTTTCGTCCAATTCAAGACCCAGTATTGCACTACCATCGAGTCCGTCTTCCTATCAATGATTCAATTCGTTATCCCAACTTTACTTGCGCATCATCCATTCCTATCATTCGCTTTGTTTGGGGCCAATCTCGTCGTCGTTCATGCACACTCCCTATTCTCTGTCCTATTCTAAGTCTTGCTGCCCAAGTCTATCGTTCGTCCAGACGATACTGTAGAGTCAATCGCACAAGTTCAATCACTCGGCATAGGGTCGTCCGCCTATCTGCTAGGTCATCTCACAGGGTCATAGTTACATGCCAGGTCCGTGGCTCGTCGTGCAAGGTCGTTGCACGACGCTCGCCCCAAATCCTATGGTCAAACTATTTGTTCGCTTGTACGGGAGTTTCTACCCAAGTTCGTTTCACTCAAATTTCTAAACATCGAGCATGATCACCTAATTTGCATCAAGACTTACGTTGCACATATTCAATTTCGTTCAATCACCAGTTCTAACCAATTCCTGTATTCGATCACGAGGTCATCCAGATCGACAATACATTATGCCACAATCTCACGCGAGTCCGATTATCCACGGAGGTTCATGAATCACCATGCAACGCTCCCGCGGAATAATCATTCTCATCGGGGCGTAACTCTTGTTTGAGTTTTAGACTAACCCATTCTCGATACGCGGATTGGACCTACTCAATCCTCAAGTTCAATTTTTCAAGCACACAATTTCATTCTTGAGTCCACCTTTGCGTCAAACCACAAGTCGAAACAATCAGATTGCCACGCCATCCAAGTTCAATCACTCCCGCTGTATGAATCACCATATCAGCGCTCACGCAGAGTGATCGTCATAATCCGGTGCGATGCATGTGCGAGGCTGGAGTTGCGTTCGTATAAGACAAGAACGTCCACGTTGTGGTTGTCAACGAAGCAAATCCAAGCGTTAACATTTTCATCCAAGCCAAATCAATTCGATAGTCTGACCGTCATATGTTCAACTAGAAATCCTCGAGCCAAATCCATCTTTCCCTCGACACATCTTTAACATCCCAAGTATAGCATCCAACAGAACAATAACATTTGCACGATCGTCATTCGCCGAGTCAGAGTACCCCCGAGTTATCGCATATCGATCTTTAATACGCCTCAATACCATCGACGATATGCATAACCCGACGATCTTCCTTTGCAACCAATTTCGAGTCGTGCGTTGATGCTGTTGTCTGAGTTGGATATTCCACAATTTTGTTTAATATTCAAGATCAAGTTCAACTGTTATTCCTCAAGCTAGTTTCAAGATCGTTGTTCAAACTCAAGTCACAATTCATTTGAATCAATCCGAAATCGTACACGCGATCCTCTAAGTTTCCTCGATCGAGACCATTCATTTTCATTCATCGTTCCGACCCATTTTCTAACTCGCATTGCCCATTGACAAGTTGTCCAGCGACATCTCGTTCGGGACTTTTGAAGTCACGGCCAACTAAGCGTGACACGTTCTAAGGCTTTGCGTGATCGCATCGCTTGCCGACATACTCGTACGATCCGTAAATCCTTTAGTCTCGCTCGAACAATTTCTATGACGTCCATACACCACTCAGGGTTCGAGCCACTCGACTAATCGTCGACATTCATTCTTATTCTTCTCCGAACCTATCACATACACCACTCGAATTTAAGCCATATGATCTAGTCCTCAATCACATTCGCGTCATGCGCTAAGATATCCTTCAGATTCGTTCGACGAATCTCTAGCGTAATCGCATCACGTCACCTCGACGTACTAAGTCGTTCGCACTATCCTCAAAATCCAATAAATCTTCCGTGCATGCCTAAGCGTTAGTTGGGTAGCGTTCCTATCGATGTACACTCTAAGTGTATCTCCATTTCCGACCGAGCGGTACTTGATATCGCTCGCAACTCGGTTGCACCCGAAGTCGAGGTGCGCGACACACGGCACAACTTAGCCAAAAGGTCGTGTGCATAGCTATCCCGTGCGGACTATATTCGAGTTCGCATGCTCACTTATTCTCGTTCGAGCGATAATCGATCTCACTCGCAACTCATTTGCACCAGAAGGTCTAGGTATGCGATACTCTGCACAACTTAGCCAAAAGGCTGCGTGTATAACCATCCCGTTCGAACTATACTTTGGTCTCGTGTACTCGTTTGCTGTCAGCGTAATCTCATTCAAGCACGCACTGCATTTGCTAACTCTTAGCATCGGTTCCTTCCAACTCAAGTCCGTCGTGGTGGCACAAAGGCCTTCGCCTATCGATCCCGTCCAACCGAGTACTCGTGCGAGCTTTTGAAAATATTAGACTTATTGTATGGAACATCCCAAGGCACAATGAGAGAGAGCGTACACTTCTTTTGTTTCAACGAGCTTTCAAAACTGAGAAAATCGAAATAAAGTCCAAGGACGTAAAGCCGTGCTCTGATACCAATCTGTCACATCCCGCTCCGGCAGGAGCGATCGTCCTCGCTAAGGCGTGATGCCGCACGGGCCTAGGTTGCGCCCGTACAAGGCTTAGTCCAGAAACGGCCGATTTGAGCTAGGCCACAGAGTCGCACAGAGTGTCCCCATTTGCAGCGGAAAGTAAATGAACACAAGTAGAAGCGAATTCAAACTCTTTATTGATATTCAAGAAGTTTACAAGCGGCGCTAGGCCGAGTTTATAAGTCTCTCAAGCTCTCTCTCTCTGAAACATAAAAGGCGTGCCAAGTGGCTTACAAGATGGAATAATTCATGGCGATGTTCCGATACATTATGTCCTGTATATGGTGCTCCAGCTCCTTGCAACGCTCCAAGGCTCCAGAGATAGCTTCGCGCCTTAGCACGTTCGATGGAAGCTCCGCACCCGCCGACGTTTCCTGCTTCCTGCAATCAGACTGTAGGGTTATCAGTACATTGTTATGCACTGGTGGGGAGGCTAGCTCGTCCACAATGCTATCATTACCAAACACGTTCTATTTACTTTTGTGCATCTCTATCATTCATTGTCTTTCTAATCTTTCCTTAGGATCAATTTCATGGCATCTTTCATAACCTATCTCGTATTGCCAATTTCAAGTGTCGCATGGAAATAAATGCATATCTTACCCATACTTACCGTCCGGCCTTCCCTGTCCAAGGTAAACCAAGTTAGTCAACAATTTATATGTAACAACTTGATAAAATTTGCGTAACATTCAGTATTCAAGGGCGTGTCCCTGCCTCGGGTTATAGCACGTCGTAGGCACGTTTTCTAACTCCTTGCATGAAGTACATTTGATCATTTGTGCTTTACATTTGATGTCTGTTCATAGGACATTTTGTTCAAATTAACTTAGACCACTTTGATTTCAATGCAAGGACTTGCATGTGGATTGCCACCAGCAAAGTCCACTTAAATCTATATGCACCGGTCGCTGGCATCACAAGCCATTTTGGACATCCAAGCCGTTGTATTTCTCAACTAACGTAGGGTATGGGCTGGCACACACCCCGTTAGTCTCTTAAAAATACTGCTGCACTTACGTCCCCTGGATGGCCAAGTCCACACCCAGGCAACCCGTAAGCCATTTTGATTTTCGTCCGGACCGGCCACGTCCTTCCTTTGACCGTGCCGCTGGAAATCCCTTATATCTTCCACGTCCCGTATACGAGGGGATTGTCCACGACTATTTCGTATTATTTGTCATTTAACTTAACGGCTGTCTCCATGCCGTAGGCTAACCCTTAGCCATAATGCGTTATCGAGCAGGTTGGCGTCCGTACAGCACGGGTAGCGAGCCCCGTTGCACGTGCCCGTCATACCTGTCGCTAACCATTCCTTTCCTTCTTATCTTTTATTCATTCTTTTTTCTTTCACTTGTTTGTTCGTTCATTGATTCATTCACGTATTCATTCTTTCATTCGTTGGTTCATTCATTCACTTATCCATTCATTCTTTCATTCATACATTATGCAACTTCCCGTGCGGGAGTCGCCTTGGCGATCCATCGGCCCCATAATCTTTCAATGTTGCTATACTCTACTTGGAACGACTATGTTGATTGTCTTCCCATTTCATTGTTGTAATCTATTCATTGTTTTATTGTTGAACGCATAGGGAACTCGAATATAAGCCTGTGCCTTAGCACGAGCGTGGAGCACGGTACGAGAGTTCTCACATTTTTCTATGTTCTTTTTCATATTCTATACAAACATACAAGATGGGATTATTCTCTTAGCTAGATGCGTTGAGTCATTTATTAGCATGCACGGTGTTATCGCCTAGCGATTTCAGTGATAGTGTCCGTATTGTTATGTGTCTAGGCTAAGCAAAGACGGGTTCATCGGAGCCACCCACCTTAGCAATGTTCGCATCGGCCGAGCGATACTCCGAGCGCGCCTTTGAAAGTCTAAGTCTGGATTCATCTTGACGGGCCAATGTAAGCCTTACATCGATTCTTCATCAGGTCGATGCCAACTCTTCAGGTCGACGGCTCGTTTTGAGTCGTTGCATTTGCCGTTTGAATCGACGTTCCGCTAGGGCGGAGCAGGTCATTACACATGTCTAGCGATAGTATTTCTTTGCCTCTGTCGTGTCCCTTTGACATGACTGAGCTGGACTTGACGTATTGACTTATTGACTTAACTTGACTCGTAGTTCTAGGCGAGGACCTTGTGATAGACGACGACTATACTTGACCACTCTCTGTTGTGAGCCCCCACTGAGCTGCGATAGAGACTTACTATAGGTTGTGAGCCCCCACTGAGCTGTGATCTATAGGACTGTGAGTCCCCACTGAGCTGCGGTGTACTTCGGTTTATTCTTAGTCATGTTTATCATCACGATTCTCGACAGCATGCCACTTCCTTATATTTTATTCTTGTACTACTCTGTAGTCTTTGTTTCTTGTACTATTTTCTATCTTTCTTTGCATGTTAAAACTGTTAAAGTAGACATGTATATTATGTGTCTTGCTAGTCCTCTAAGGACCTAGTGATCTCTCCAGACTTAGTTAGAGACGAGGACTACCCGGAGGTATACAGTTCTGGAGTCGAGGCAGGTGATGTACCTTCGCAGGAGGACGAGATAGTGGCCGAGGACTTCTCTTAAGACATGTCTCTTTATTTTAGACTGGATACATTATTTTCTTTCTTTTCATTCGTGGACATGTAGTTGATACTTTGTTTTCTTTTTATTGTGGTTTCGGGATGTCTTACCTGCACAGTTATTATTTCTATTTCATGTTGGATAAATCTTTCTTATTAGTATCATTTTATTGGACTTGATATCTCGTGTCTTATTTTCTGTGTGGATGAGATTAGCTGTGACCTGTGACTTGTATTGTATTGCTGGGTTGTTATCATGAGAGCTTAAGCATTTTGTTAATGGGCTTACTTTGAGATTTAGCCCATTGGTGAAGTGTTGCTGGTATGTACTGTATCCTGGTCCTATATGTATTTTGGGACTGGTCCTATACGTATTTTGGGACTGGAACGTTATATATTTTTGTGGTAGCCCATGCAGGTCTACGTTAATCACTTCGGTTACGTTACTGTACCGACGTGAGCCTGCAAATAGGATAGAAAGGACCCATAGGAACTCATCCACATACTTGATCTTCTTCTTTGATTCTATTTTCGAACTCTCGTTTGATTGTCTTGAATTGCATCTTGCTTGATTCCTTTCCTACCGCGAGTCTTATTTCTCTTGCGATAGAATTTAGGAAGATGACTCATCCTAGGTATATATACTCTATTAATTCAGTTACACTATTAGTTAAACTCTTGAAAGTTGGGTAGAAAGCCTCACCAAGTAGCTTCCAATGTCCTTATGACCCAATTAATGAAGTATAGTTGAATGACACTGAATATAAGATAGTGTAGAAGGATAGGCTTACCTAGACTCTAGAGTTTTAGATGCCAATACCCCAATTGGACGACCAAATCCTTAGACAAAATGATAGTAGGAAAACTGTAGAGACACAAACACCGGGCGAGTCTTAGACCTTGATGAACTTGAACTACTTGTGCTTTCTTTCAAATTATATTCTTGCGTACTTATATTATTTGACTATCTTGACTGATGCTGCTATTATAGCCTAGTTTTGTAAGCTTATTCTTTATCGAGCTTGTTCTGGATATATGTTTTATTGGGGACGCCCACTAACATATTGTCTATTTAGAATCAACGTATTATGGTCTGATCAACCTAGTGCACTTGGTTCGCTCTTCTTATGGTTGTTCTATGTGGGTTGAGAAATAGTTAACAAATACTTGCCCTCTATGATCTCATCCACAACTGCCTTAATACCTTTCTTTTTTTAACTATTCAATCACCTTTGAAACCCCGCAATTGTATTCGATCCTTGAATTCTCTATTATTTTATGTCTTCACCTATTCTGAAAAGACAAACCCTTATGGTTGAGGGAGTGTATCCGTGTGGACTGCTTCCCGACTAGGCGAGGCAGTTTGTGCAAGTTAGACAGCAGGCAGGAGCACAATGACCAAGACAGGCCTTTGCCATGAGGATTGAAGACGGAACAACGACACAAGAGGCAACAAAGGTAATAACTTGATTTTGTGTTAATAATAGAAGTAGATTATTAGTTTACGCTAGTTTGGTGTATGTTTGCTTAGGAATAACCATAGAGACAAAATAGACTTTAGAGACATCTTAGAACCATAGACATGTTTTTCTTTACCTTAGTGAGTTATTTTAATTTCGAGGACGAAATTCTTTTAAGCAGGGTAGAATGTAACACCCCTAAATTTTTGGAATTATTATTATTATTTATTTGATTTAAATAAGATTTATGGATTTTATGAATATTTCTTTATTAAATAGTTATTATTATAGATGACCTTAGCCATGGTTAAGTTTTGGAGTACCAGACGACTAAGAATTGTGGCACGAAAAATATAGTCGAGTGCTTTGACTAGTATCTTAGCCATGGTAAGGAAGGCCGAGACATATGTGAGTTCTAAACTAAGAAAACCAGGCCAAGTTGCGACTTAACCCCCACCGATGATTTATTTATTTAATTATTAGATTATTGACTTTCTAGGAGACCAGGTTGTACCAATTTAGCCCCGACTTGACCCGAACCAAATCTAAATCTAAATAGACATGTAGTACTATCAATACCTTCATGTTGATATATATTTTGTATATATATTTTATTAATATTAATATGTTTTTAATTTTAGAAAGTTTCTATTTATAGAAAGTGTCTACGTGTAATCCTAGTGTAATCCTAGTTGGCATTAGTTTATATTTGACCCAAAGTCCAAAAACCTATGTAGACATGTTGGGCATTAATATATATTAATAACCATATATATTTAATATTTATTCAGATTTAGATTGCGTTTATATATAGAAATCTAACTAATTCCATATTAGGAAACCTTTTATTTAAATCCTCAATCAATCAACTAGACAACTCATCAAATAAGCAAATAAACTAAATGGACCCCACCCTATTATATTCGGCCAAGCAAAACCCCTTCCCCCATGGCCGAACACTCCAAGAGAAATAGGATCCAAATCCTATATGCATACAAATTCATAAAAGCCTATATTTATATATATATCCACTTATACCAAATCTTAACCCTAACCTAATTTCTTCTTCCCTCACCTTTTTGGCCGACCACTTCTCCATATCCCCCTCTTATTCGGCAGCACTTTCCCCTTTAGCCCCCATACATCATCCCCTCCATTGCACATCTCTTCATCCTTCATAAAACTCCTCTTTTTTATCATTCTTCCATCCAAACTCCACCAAACAAACCCTTAAAACTCCATCTTCTCCATCCAACCATCTAGAACCATTTCCAACCCCTCCAAACTCATCGAGAGATGATTAGCAAGCAAGAATAACAAAAGGTGGGAGCTTTGGCAAGGAGAAGGCTCCACAACCCAACTAGCAAGGACTTTTGGTAAGAAATCCTAATTTTTCCATCTCAAACCTATGCTTTAAATCTGAAAAAATTATGGTATTAATTTTGTAGAAATAGTGTTTTGATGTCTCTTGGGTAGTATTTTTATCCATAAAAGTTTCATGAATTATGATAGCTATTTTCATGTTTCGGTAGAGCCAAAACTTACCACGTTGTGAAGGAACTATAAGTTTCTGTAGGAATGTTTTAAAACTGAATTTTATGTAGGTTAATATATTTAAATTAGTATTTTTAAGCATTTTCCACGAATTTATCAATTCAATTCTGGCCGGGAAAATTATAGGTCAAAACTAGTCATTTTCGGGTGACTTGTTGACCTAGAAGATTCCAAACCATTAGTACCATGAAACCCTTGCATAAAAAATTCATATTCTGATATTTTGGAAATTTTAATTCTGTTTAAATTATATTTTTGAGGGTTTTCATAATTTTATATAATTAATGAAGTTCTAGACAAATTTCGGGTAGACTAGTCGACCCGATAGACAACTAGTCGTATAATTCTTTAGAAATATAAATTCTGGAAATTCTGAGATAAATCTATAGAAAATTAGTTTAAATAATATTCTTATTATTTTTATATAATTTTTAAATATATGAATTGAAGTAGGAACATAACTGACTAATTGGGAGTTGGAAACCCAAAAAAAACTGTGTACGGTGTCTCGTGGAGCCTGTGTGTGATTGTATGGGTCTAAAGGGTTCCACGAGAAATTGAATATAATCTTGAAATATTATCTTGACTAATTAAGTATATGGTAAGTTCATGAGTAGTGGGTTAATTTAGTTAATTAATTATCTAGGAGCGTCGGGTTTCGACGGCGTGGACGCGGGAGCGACGTTTCAGATTCACAGTGCGACACCAGGTCAAGTACACCTTGCTAAACTTTATAGTTGTAAAACCCCTAAATTTCTACTATTTTTTTTAAAAAATTTGGTACTGATTTAAAATTTTGTATTGTACGTCACGAAGTCGTATTGTACGTCGTGTGCGGAAGTTCGTTTTTCGAATTTGCTCGACGAGTGCGAATATGTGCGAGCGTACATATTTTAGAAAAATATTTTCTATCATTTATAGTTTCAAAATAATATACATAATAATTATTTTGTTATCCTACCAAAGTTTTCAAATTATTATTTATAAAAAGTTTTTCATGAAAAACAGTTATTACTAGTAAATAATATTATTCGCGTATACATATATATTTCATAAATATTTATTGAGTTTAATTGTAAATAATAATGTATTTTCGAAATTATTATTTTAGTATTTTTAGAAAACATATTTTGAAATTTTTGTAGCAATTTAAAACTTGATTTGATTTATGGATGTGTTTTAAATAGTAGATTAATATCTATATTTGGAATTTGCTTTATCCCAATTGATTTTAAACCAAAAGAATTTAATTAGATTTAAATTAGATTTTGATTAGGATTTGGATTTATTGAATTAATTTAAATTAAATTATGGGTTTAAACTAATCCTAACCTTTATCTATTTGGGAATTTCCACATCCTATAAACAGGCAGGTACTCATCCAAATCACTATTTCTCCAAATAATTTTTCTACAAACAAACTTGTGCATCGTGTCCGTGTCTCAATCTTTTCCACTAATTCTCTTCTTCTACAGAGACATTATTTTTTTTGTCCCGTCCGACAAACCCGGACGTCCATCCATGTCGTGTCGGACAATCCCAGACACGACCCAACCCTAAATCCTAGCCTAGCCTAGTCCCTGCTCCTGTCACAGCACCCCGCCGTCGCCACGAACCCCAGCCAACACCGACCCAAAACCTAGCAGGCAAGTCCCTGCGACCAGACCCCAGCATCTCCTTCCACCACCAATCCGACATCCTTCCGGTAACACAGCCGCCACCGCGGCCACTGCCGCGACAGCCCCGCCTACACCACCATCACCACCAAAACCCTATCACCCAGCCGAACACCTTGCCGTCACCCTACCCTCCTCCTCCTCGACGGAACCACCACCTCCGGCCAGTGGCCAACCCCGGTCCCCTCCTCGACCCACTCCAGCAAACACCCAGACCAATAGGAAGAAGAACAAACCTAACCTTGCCGCCGTGATCCTCCGTGCCGGCGAACTCCAGCGCCCGATGGCGAAGTCGCGTCCAGCCGCATCCCCTCGAACCTGCGTCGGAGCTCCGGCACCACGCACAGCCGCGTGCTCCGCTCCTCCGCCGGACCGATCATCCGCTGCCCACCGTTCCTTTCCACCGCCGCACTCTCCCTCTCCTCCGTCTGACGAGCGAGCCTCACCGGTGCAGTCGACCGCTCGGATCTAGATTTTTGCCTCTCCCTGTGCGATCGCCAGAAACCCCCTTCGATCCGCCGTATCCCTCCTCCTCCGGCCGCAGTGTGCCCTAGCCGCCGAACCCCCTCTCTGCACCACCGTCTCCGCCGCTCTCCGTCCCCTTGCCGACTGCTGTGCCCCTTCCCTTCGCCGCGAGCGCCGGCCACCGCGCAAGCCGGCGAGTCCTCCGGCGCCATCCACCGCCCATCGAAACCCCCGTCTCCGCGTTGACCGCCCCTCGCCGCCGAGACTCCGCCGCCCGTCCAGCGTCGCCAAACCCCTCGCCGAGCCGCACCTCTCCAGGCCGCTTCGCCACCCTCTGGTGCAGCTCCGACCGGAGCCCGACCCTCCGCCTCTCCGGCTTCACTCCCGCTCTCCTCTCCGTTTCTCTCTCCTCTTTCTTAGACTTTTCAATTAGAAGTTGGTTATCTCGAGGAGAACCAACAGCAACAGCTTTGTTTTTTTTATTATTTCTTTTTTTTATTTTAATTTACTTATTATGGTTAATAATAATTATTAGTATTAGTATTATTATTTATTTATTTTTTTCTGTTACTTATTATTGTTATTAGTTTATCATTATTATTATTATTATTATCATTATTATTATTATTATTATTATTATTATTATTATTATTATTATTATTATTATTATTATTATTATTTATTTCTGTTACCAGTACAAGAGAATAATTTGTATAGTCATGATATATTTTCAGTATATATATGTCTACATTAATACTTAAGTACTAGTAAATGATTATTAGTAAAATTAACACTAGTTTTAAAGTATTGTTATATATATACGAAATCCTTTACAAGGTTATTTTAGATGCATTTGACCTAAACGAGTTATAAATATTTACGATATTATTTAAGATATTTTTTTATATAAGTGTAGCTATTATCTATAAGCATATTTATACAAAACTTTGGGGTTTTAATTTAGATAGATTTATTTCGCTATTTTCAAATATTGTCTACATTATTATCCTAATAAAAGACTATAAAACTTTTGAATATTATAAATAGTTTTCGAAACTCGTATATATTATGAACTATCAAAATCCCTTCAATTATCTATTCTTGTCTATAACCAAATCAAATTCTTTCCATCTTCTTGCGAACCTCGAACAATCCCTATATCGTCCCTAATCAAACTGACCGTTCTGGACCCGATGTACCGGTCTTACCACCATAAGAGGTCACCTTGCATAGTTGTCGTACCAAAGTCGCAGTTTGTGCCACCTTGATCATCGCAGCACACCAGGCGTCCTACCAGGTAAGACACCTTGCCATTTGCTGTTTATTTATTTTAGCTCATATTTCATGTATTATTTATTTTCTTTATGCAAAATAAACTGCGATACATGGCATAACCTGTTAGAACTTATTGTTCATTTATAATTCCTGCTATGTATTATTTTTCTTACACATTAAACCTAGATTTAAGGGACCACCTTGTGTGTGTTGCATTCATTGGCCTTGACACGTTGTACCACGAAGTTGTGTATTGCATATAGAACACAGACGTGCGTGATTGGCTGGCCACCAGTATGTACAAGCCGTGCGATAAGAATAACCGCTAATAGAATTGCATGCTAGTTTGACTTAGCGGTTATAGAGGTTAATGTTGTGGATACAACATAGTAGGCATTGGGCGGGGAGGACAATTCCTTAGCGTATGGGCTTCGATGCACTTTTTCTTGTGACCCGGACTCTCCGCTAGAGATACGGGGTTGATGACCCATGATTACTGACGGCCACTGATGATTCTGCGGAACATCATGCTCTTACTGATGGGGCCTCTGGTGCCCAAGGGGACTATGCCGATCCTATTCAGCCAGGGCCCATGCGTAGGAAGGATTGTTCTTAACTACATATCACTTAGAACGGTAGGCTACCTTTATCCGTTAGGTACGAGTACTTTTGGTTTGAGTACTTGTATCTGACCGTAGCTTGGAACAACAACTTGTAGCGGAGTAGTTTGTCACATCTTGTCCTTGTTTGGTTATAGGTGTGACTTACTACTTCAATGAAAAGGTATTGAACCTTATTGGGGTCCGGATACCATATTGGATTCATAACATAGAAAGATACGTCACCGTGAATTAGTTTACTATCTCCTGTCCTTGTTTGGTTGGAGGGGATGGTATGCTCGTTCAATAGGTGTGTATTGGACCATGTTATAATTCAATTGACTTATTTATTTGAGCAATATTTATTCAGTTTATATGGCATGATATTATGTGTCTTGCTACGTCCCTCCGAGGACCCGGTTATCTCTCCAGGTGTGTGCTATTGTCTTTCGCATGTATTCTAGCTCTAGCCGTTATCATCGCTATTTCTTCGAGGATGATTGCACTTGGATCGTCTTTGCTTCGCCCGCCAAAATCTTTCTTTGTTATGTAATTCTTTTCATAGTTGGTAGTAGATTTGTCTCCGTCCAACTACATGTACCAAATGACAATTACATAGTTGATTATATGATATCTTCTATTCATTTATTTTGTGTGGATGAGATTAGTTATAGTTCTACTGCATTTACAGCTTATGTATCCATACGAGGCCTATGTACTTCGTATGAATACAGCTGGCATGTCTACGTTCCTAGTCCTACGTATTTTAGAACTGGGGCGTTACAATAGTACTTACATGCTTTTCTATACTGCCATTCTTTTATTTCTCACTTGGTACATATTTCTCTCCTGCTTCATGTCATAGTTACTTCCTAGTTTTATGTGCACATAGATTATTACTCTTTCTTTTCTCATGTTACTCGCCATATTCTTCTATCGTGTCCATGTCTAGCGATAGTATTGCTTATCCTCTGTCATGTCCCTTTGACATGACTGAGCTGGACTTGACTTGTTGACTTATTGACTTGACTTGACTCGTAGTTCTAGGCGAGGACCTTGTGATAGACGATGACTATACTTGACCACTATCTGTTATGATCTTCCACTGAGCTGCGATAGAGACTTACTATAGGTTGTAAGCCCCCCACTGAGCTATGATCTATAGGATCGTGAGTCCCTATTGAGCTGCGGTTTACTCCGATTTATTCTTAGTCATGTTTATTATCACGATTCTCGACGACATGTCACTTCCTTATATTTTATTCTTGTACTTCTCTGCAGTTTTTATTTCTTGTACTATTTCATATCCTTCCTTGCATATTAAAACTGTTAAAGTAGGCATGTATATTATGTGTCTTGCTAGTCCTCTGAGGACCTGGTGATCTTTCCAGGCTTAGTTAGAGACGAGGACTACCCGGAGGTATACGATTCTAGAGTCGAGGCGGATGATGTACCTTCGCAGGAGGACGAGATAGTGGCCGAGGACTTCTCTTGAGACATGTCTCTTTATTTTAGACTGGATATATTATTTTCTTTCTTTTCATCCGTGGACATGTAGTTGATACTTTGTTTCCTTTTTATTGTGGTTTTGGGATGTCTTACCCGCACAGTTATTATTTCTATTTCATGTTGGACAAATCTTTCTCATTAGTATCATTTTATTGGACTTGATATCTCGTGTCTTATTTTCTGTGTGGATGAGATTAGTTGTGACCTATGACTTGTGTTGTATTGCTGGATTGTTATCATGATTTACAGCTTAAGCATTTCGCTAATGGGCTGACTTTGAGATTTGGCCCATTGGTGAAGTGTTGCTGGCATGTACCGTATCCTGGTCCTATACGTATTTTGGGACTGGGGTGTTACAAGTTAGAGGAGTTCTGTTTCACTTATTATGAGCAGACTGTGGACCTTGATATGAGCATGCAGGAGGACTTGGATGCGGGGCTACCCTCCGCAGGAGATATTTAGCTAGATGTTATTCTATAGAGCAGGAGTTGCCTCCGAAAACTCTTTTATTATTGTACTTTATTTTATTTTGTGGATTATAAGAGTTGAGTAGTGGACATCTATCTTAGCATATTTTGTTCTCTTAGAATTATTTTATCTATCATATTGTGGTCTCAATCTCGGAGGCTATTCAGATCAGTTATTAGCTTTCTCTCACCTTGGTTATTGCATCTATATCTCATTGCTGTGGATTGATCTGTGAATTTCGAGTGTATGGTGGAAATCTATAAACTGCATGGTTGTATTTGATAAAATATGGAGATGACTAGACAGCGTTCTACTGCCGATACTGTGGCGTAGGTTGGACGTACCCACGGCTCATGCCCAAATATTGGGTGCGGGTCGTGACACGTTTTTATGGTGGCCCATGCAGGTCGATTTTTACAAAAACAACGAAACTCGTGGTAGTACTCAACTTATATGCACTACTGCGGGACTGCGAGTAGGAGTAGACTTTAGGGACTATCTCCACATGTTTAAAACCGTTATTGAATTCCAAATTTGATCTCAATTACTTCTTAGATCTGCATCATGTTTGAATCTTCATACCGACTAACGATTTTACTTTTGTGGCAGTTAGATGGATTCTCAAGGCAGGAACACCGCTCCCTTGAACACCCCAGCAACCGTTGGCGGGTCTTCCACGAATGGAACCCCACCAACCCACGGAGGCCATTTCACCTATATAGGCAAGACGCCCCAGCCGCAGACTTCGAGGTTTCGTCGAGATGACATTCCACCACCTCCCCAGTTCCCTCCGCCGACTTCGCCACCAACACAGTTCCTTCCACTAGCATCCTTCCAGCAACCAGCACCGGTTTTGCCTCCAGCACCTGCGCTGGACAATGGTACGCTCCTTGGGATTTTTCAACAGCTCATCACTTCCCATACACGGTAGGCCGACATTTTTTGTGATACCATGAGGGAGGCTCTTCAGACTAGGGAGGCTCCCCCGCTGCACCCCAGAACTTCCAAGAATTTTATGGACCTTATGCGCAGGAAATTCAAAGGAATGGAAGGGATTCTCTACGCGGACGACTGGTTGGAGAATGAGGATCACAACCTCCGGATGGCTCGGATCCCTGAAGACAAGAAGGTCGAGACGACTAGCATGCAGCTCTATGACATCGCCTGCACGTGGTATAGAGATGAGCCTCGATTCACCGCGCCGGATGTGACTTGGAAAGAATTCAAAGAATTGTTCAAGACGAAGTTCTACCCCGACGCGGCCAGAGAAAAGCTAGAAAACGAGTTCGAGAGCCTCAAACAGGGCAACCTCTCCATCGACGAGTACTCCGTTGAGTTCTCCCACCTCAGTCGCTTCGCAGATGCCTTAACCCTGAAGCCAAAGTCAAGAAGTTCAGAAATGGGCTATCACATGAGATTCGTATAGCCATCGCCCCCAGCCAAGTCACTACATATGAGAGGATCTTGAAGGTTGCACAAGATATAGAGAAGGAGATGAAGCGTAAGCAGAAGAGAGGTAGAGACGCACACGGATGGGGCAACAGCCAGTCAGGATCGGCAAAGCGGTCCAATGCTCCAGGGAAGACCACAACACATCAGCATCAACCACAGCCCCGTACCCAGTAGCAGCAGTTCCAGCCTCCAGATAGAGCCCCTACTTTTCAGCAGAACTAGCAGAGGCAGCCACCTAGACCTTGCAACAACTGCAAGAAGCCGGGACATTCATGGGAGGTATGCAGAAAATGACTTGGAGTATGCTTATTCTGTGGTTCGAGCGCACATCAGATGAGAGAGTGTCCAACGACGCGGATTCATGCGACACAGGGGACAACTCCTGCCCCAGGAGCACCGACGAGGCCTACGATATCCCAGCAGCAGAGGGAACCCCTGCCCACACAGCAGCAACGCTTCGTCCAACACTAGCAACAGGGCAGAGCTTATGCCATGGCGGTCGAGGAGACCCTAGCATCTCCTGATGTGATAGTAGGTTCATGTCTCACTTTTGGAGGAGTCTACAGGCTAGCTTGGGCACATCGCTCAAGTTTAGCACAGCCTATCATCCACAGACAGATGGGCAGTCCGAGCAGACCATTCAGATGCTCGAGGATATGCTGCGGACATGCGTACTAGACTTTGGTGGCTCGTAGGAGGATCACCTTCACCTCGTGAAGTTCTCCTACAACAACGACTACCAAGCTAGTATCGGGATGTCCCCTTTCAAGGCTTTATATGGGCGAGGATGTCATACCCCACTATCTTGGGACGACGTAGGTGAGAGGGCACTGTTGGGGCCCGAGATGATCGTGGATGTTGCGAAAAAGGTGAAGCTGATTAGGGAGCGACTTCTTGTGGCTCAGGACAGGCAGAAGCACTGGGCCGACAGTCACCGGAGACCATTAGAGTTTGAGGTATAGTTCTTCTTAGTTGTAATTGTTAATCATGATAGAGATAGGTTGTGACCTCTTGCTCAAATCTAGGTTGGCGATATGGTGTTCTTGAAGATATCTCCGACACATGGTACGATACGTTTCGGAGGAGGCAAAAAGCTCAGTCTAAGGTACATCAAACCGTTTGACATCTTCGAGAAGATCGGAGAGGTGGCATACCGCTTGGCACTACCACCCACATTGGAGGGAGTGCACAACATATTCCACGTGTCCCAGTTGAGATAGTACGTGGCAGACCCCAGTCACGTGCTAGACCACGCAGAGTTTGAGATGGGTCCGAGCCTTAGCTACCAGAAGCAGTCCGTAGAGATCTTGGATCGCCGGAAGAAGGTACTGTGCAACCAAACAATTCCGTTGGTGCGTGTCGCTTGGAGGCATCATTCTTCGGACGAATCCACGTGGAAAAGAGATGACGAGATGTATGAGCTCTACCCTTATCTCTTCGCGCAGTGAGGTAACCTTTCTACCATTTTTTCCATCTTTAAATTTTGAGGACAAAATTTGTTTAAGGAGGGTAGGTTTTGTTTAAGGAGGGTAGATTTGTAAACCCTTGACCAAAATTTTTTCTACTTATAATTATTATTAGTCTTCCTGCCACCCTTTATATATATACATTAAATAGATAAGACATATTAATCCCATGGTGATCAAATAAGGAAATGAGGGTTTTTGTAAACACTCATAAATAAGGGGACTAACATGCCAATCCAATTAGAGGAGGGGGTTTCGTACAAATTCCTAATTCAAATTTTCCCAACGGCCACTAGATACGAATCGAACACAAATTCGAATCCTGTGGATTGAGTTTAATTTAAACTTGGATTCATCCTTCTCAATCCCTGGAGGATTCAGCTATATCCAGAGTTTAGGTATATAAGTTGAGGCAGCTGGCTTCCCTTTGCCTCTTTATAAAACCCTAAATATATGCCATCATCTATCAAGCAATTCTTGGAGGTCCGTCGAGCAAGAGATTTCAACTTTCCTCACAGGTAAACCTTACCTCGTTGTCAATCCTTTAATTATGTGAGTATTAGCCAAGTAGACTGATTCGTTCAGTAAGGGTTGGGTGTTCGATTTGATATTTAAAAGAGGCTATGGGTTGTACTCATGGTGTAGACCATGGAAAAACCTTGAGCCAGTGCAGAGAGAATATAAGGATCAGGTATCATATAGGTTCAGAAGGTTGTAGTTTATAATTGGGGGATAATCTCTGTAGGTACCAGTTTTCACATAGGATTTTAATCTGGAATATATCCCAGTCGAAGTAATAGGGTGTACAGGGAGTTTCATGTCAAAGACCATTAGCTATCAGGCATAGGTACGGGCAGGTAGGACTGTCCTATACGGTTCAGTCTTGAACAATGTAGCAAGGTGGGTGCATACAATGTTCAAGCCTGAGTAGTACAAGCAGAGGATATGGACCACTCATCGATATGCATATATTGGTACCAAGTCAGGATTACCTTCATTGGACTGGAGTAACTTGGGAGTATAGGGGAGAGTGCAAATGGATATTTGAAGGAGGAGTATCAGATCTCCTCTGATACTCATTAAATGCTAGGAAATCGAGAGTGTCCTGCCTAGGACTTGAAGTCTCCATATCAGTCATATACTGATATTTGAAACTACCCACCTTGGGGTGTAGTCGTATAGACATGAGGGAGAGACTGCTTGCAGATATATAAATATATGGATATATGTATCTAGTACTGACCCTTAGGATATTACCTACCTCACCCTACACACTTTTCGAAAGACATAAGTATCTTCATCAACCAGGACCATTGGCATATGTACAACCACATGATACTATAGGACTAGTTGAAATACTAGAATATAACTCTTACCCCTAGCCTAATGCCAGTCTCCTGTATAATACTCTACATATAAGGAGCACTACTAAGCTCCTCCTGGCAAGGCCACAATCACATTGCCATTTCCGATGTATACACAATAGAACAACCCTTCCCAAAACCTATAGTATGAATACCACACTAGTTTAGATAGGAACCCAACCTAGGCTTAAATTCATGATATCTTGAGGGTACTCAATAGTACCTACCAGACATGTAAGCTACCAGGTATGGGTACAACATAATTAAAAATAGAGTGACAGCTGCAGTGACATAGACACGTGTCCAAGTCAGGATATAGAGGTATCAGTAACCTGATAGCACCGTGACTTTGAGGAAAGCTTAGTATGAGGTGTAGGGTGGTTAATTAGTCCTTTACCCGCACCTTCATATCTTAACGAATAGTAGACATTGACACTTTCACCAAACAAGGTACCTTCTTTTGACCCATTGACTCAAATACAACTAGTTAAGCATAGGACACATGGATGAGTATCAATAAGAGTGCAAGGCCATGACATATAGATGGGCATTACTGATACTAAGTATCAATATCAGGGATTTGTAGACGCATGTGGGATACCCGTGTTTGTACCTGGGGCAAGATAGGAATTTGTTTAGTCAAGTATAGAGGTTGTCCCTATTTAGACTGAAATTGATATTAGATACAACTTTTGGTAAGGAAATTAAACATATGGTAGTATGTTGTTTGAGTGCGTATCAGAGACGCCTATATCTAGGTATCAGAGATAACTATATAGGTATATACTATATCAGTATTGGTGTGTGACGCTCCAGTCCCAAAATACGTAGGACTAGGCATACGAAACATACCAGCTGCATGCATACAAAGAATACTCCAATATGTGAAATCCTCGTATGCATTCATAAGCTGTAAATCACAGGACAATCACAAATAACTATATCTCATCCACAAAATCATAAGAGAAAATAATAGTCCAGATAGTATCAAATAAAAAAGTCAAAAAATAGATAGCCGGGTGGAAACAAATCCACTACCAAACAGCTATGAATATAATCTAAGATACTGTAGTCCAACTTCCAAAAATTAATGAAAGATACAAGTAAGGAAAGAATCAGGCATCATCGGAGGGCAAGATATCCTCAGTAGGAAACGAAAGAGCTAAACCAAGTTCGCACTCCTGGGGCAATCCTGACCATCTACACCTAGAGAGATCACCAGGTCCTCAGCGGGACATAACAAGATACAGAAAAACATGTCATATAAACTGAATATAAACTGCTCACAATAATTCGAATCATAACATGGTTCAGTACTTTATCATCGAAGCAGTAAACCACACCTACAACCAAACAAGGACAAGGTGTGGCACACTAGTTCGTGATAAAATACTGTTCCAAGCCATGAACGGTATAGTACACAACCATATAGAAAAGTACATACACCAACTGATAAAGGTCATCTAACCATTCTAAGTGGAATGCATTTTAAGAACAGTTCATGGTCGCATGACTACCGGGTCAAGTCAAGAAAATACCAATGCAGTACAGTACCTCAGTAGCGAGTCACAACACCATATACTATTCCTCAGTATCGAGCGAGTCTATAGCATATAGTCTACCTATCGTTCTTCAGTAGCGAGCGAGTGTACAATAGATAGGGTGGTAGTCAACTTCCAATCATGTTCTTCCTGCCCAATGCCAACTCATAACTACTAAGTCTTCTAGCATGCAACTATATTAGCAATTATTTCCTAACGCAGGTCCTCACGTATCGGTGGCCAACCAACTACGCAAGTACGAGACCTATATGAGACTCATGATTCGTGTAACACATATGTCAAGGCCAATGAATGCATCACAACATAGGGTAGTCTTCCTAACTTTAAATCGATGTATAATATTAAAGTAATAAGTAAGAAAATAAAAATAAATTAGCATGCTAAATGGCAGTAAATAAGCAGAATATAATGGCAAGGTATCTTGCCTGAGGGTGGTGCGAGATGTAGCAAAATCCAATAGTCAGTATCGTCAACACGAAAGTAAAAATTCACAAGGAGCTCCGGATGCTGAAACAAACATCACAAACGAGTTTGGTATAAAAGATATGCCTAGAACATGCCTGTCCAAAAGTCCAATTCTGGAACAGGGGCAAAAACGTAATTTTGGGTCAAAATGATGTCCGTCGTCGAACCCGTTTTACACCAAAATGCGTGCCAGTACCTACGGTCTCTAAAGTTGTCAAACTACAGGTCTACGGGTCCGGTTTGAGGAGATGAACTCAACGGTATGTCCAGTTTTGGATTTCGATGAGCCGTACACAAATTCGCCCGTTAGAGCGGGTCACGGGCCCGCCAAAAAGTGGTTCCGATTCGACCTTCTCAGAATCGAACCAAACTTGGCATACAGGACCAAAAAAATGATACGCTCCTGCTGGCGCAAGTTTCGTCTCGACATGACGAACGTACACGGAGTTTTGGCCAAGTTTGCAAAAGGTCAATACGGGGGTATCTCGACGGATACGTACTGATTTCGTCGCGCACACGCAACGAAATCGAGTTTCGTCAGTTCCCACACGTCAGCAACATCCATACGCACCTTTCGATGTGTATAATGTGCGACCACGTTGTCCGGTTTGTTGGGGCGCACGCCGTATCGGAACGGTTTTCTAATTTTCACAGTTTTCAAAACAGGTTTTTCTAGATTTTCGACATCAAGTAATTTTATGTACAATAGATGAAAAATAGTTCTACAAGAACCGTTTAAATCTTGTATAAGTTGTCTACGAGTTTATTAAATTGGATCTCGAGATTACTCAAGTTCCAGCAGGGGATTTGACTTCCAAAACGGGTACTTGGACTGATTCTCTTCTCTGTTTCACGAACATATTTCTGTGACTTTTAGTTCGATTTTTCTTATTGATTTAACCTATGTTAATTGAAACTATTTAATGGGGATTGCAGGTGGTAAGGTTGTCTACGTGTAGGGCTCGACAGATCGAAAATCGATCGAGCGGAGGTGGAGATACGTGACGAGGTAGGGGGTACCTTGAGTTCGTACGTAGCAGAGCTGTGCTCTGTTTCTCGTCGGGAAAGGAGGGTGCGGAGGTGCTCCGGCGGGTGTACGGCGGGTGCACGGCGGCTGCAGGCGGTCGAAGGTGCTCGCGGGGATGTCAGCGTTCGTCAGGAGTTGGCGGTTTGGGTTGGGATGTTGTGTTGAGGAAGAATTTGATCGAGAACCCTAGACGTTTAACCGTAAATATATGCATGATTTAAATCCTATTTGTGATCTATTTAAATCCTAATTTACGTTGGATTTGCCCCAATCCTAAGGAGAATAGGATTGAGGTTATTCTGGAAGAGATTCGATTTTGAATCGATCAAAATTTTGGGGGTTTTGGTCGATTCTACACTCGAGTTCCACCCGCGGCTGTATACACATACAGTCGGGTTCCAGTTGAATAAGCATATCGCGAGATTTGAATATCTCGCGATAAATTAAAATTCAATTGATTTGTTTTTTTCCTTTTATTATATATAACATATATTTATATATATATCTATATGTATATACCTATACATACCTCTAAAATCTATTTAAATCCAAGTAACAATTTAAAATATTATCTATCCAAATATCTAATATAATTAAACACATGTACATATATATAAATTTACTTGATAATACAATCAATTTTAATAAATAACTAAAAGTAGATATTGAATTAATTCCTAAGAATACATTAATAATAAAAATAAAATAATAAAATAATTCTATGATGATTTTGGCGGACATATACTACACCCCTTCTCTGGGCCCAGAAAAATTATACAAATATTAAACATTATTTAATAATAAAAAACAATACTTGTACCAATAATTTAAAATTTTAGAAATTATACATGAAAATATAAAGTAATTTAGAAAATATTTTTACATATACAAAATATGCCTAAATGGCCATATTTGGTCTCCCACGTGCCTGCATGGGCTTGGTTCGAGTCCAATCCGGGCTAAATTGGTTCAACCAGATCTCTTAAAAGTCAAAAGTCAAATTAATAAATAATTAATTTATCGGTGGAGATTATGTCGTAACTTGGCCTGGTTTTCCTAGTTAGGACCTACTTATGACTAGGTCTCCTATGGCATGGCTAGTACACTAGTCAAGGCCCACTTCTACATCTTTCGTGCCAAAATTCATGGTCGTCTAGTGCTCCAAAACTCAAAAATGGCAAATGTCATCTTTAATAATTAATAAAACCATAAATTGTAAAAAATCATTTTAAGCCCCCTTTTTTTTAAAAAAAAATCAAAAATTTTAGGGGTTTTACATCCTACCCAACTTACAAGAATTTCGTCCTCGAAATTTAAGAATAATATGGTCGATAGGGTTAAGGGATAAAAGAGTAGTTTAAGGCGAGGATATAGCCACATGGATTGGTCAGTGGCTATCTATATTTGCGTATATATAATTGTTTGGGCAACTAAAGGTGATACCTTGGATCTATCTATCAAGTACAGGGTGTTGTCCTTCTAATATAAGTGAAAGACAAAAATAATAAGGAGTTCAAAGACGATGCTATTGGGTACAATACGTGGCTCGGCAAAAATTTATTCGAAGGAGAGTTGCCAAGGCTATCGTGGATAAGACTCTAGGGGCAAGTTTAACTATGTCTCCCTTCGCATCGAATAATACATGAAAAGCGAACCAAAGTGCAATAAGTTGATCAGACCATCATGCACCGGTTCTGGTTAGACAATATGTTAGTGAGTACACCCAATCACATATGTCATGAACAAGCTCGATAAAAGAATAAGCTTGCAAAACTAAGACTAAATTAACAGTATAAGATAGTCAAAATATATGAGAGGTAATGATGAAGGAAATTAAATATTCCAAGATCTTTTAAAATCGAGTCTTGCCCGAAGTTTGGGGCCCATGCAATCATCCTAGTATTTGCTTGCTTATGACTTGGTTGGCTAAATGGGTTAGAATCCTCCAGATTCTATAGTCTAAGTAAACCTATCAATATGAGTCACAAGGACAAAGGGTTTGATGGATCGTGAGGTATTCTACCCAACTTACAAGAGTTAAACTAGTAGTGTGACGAGACAATGGGTCAAGCAATCAAGGTAATGCACAAGTTAAGCATTAAGGAATTTAGTAGAACATATTCACATATCGGGTCAAAGGAATTGAGTCAAGGTTGGGTCTCTAATTGAAGTCAGGAAGTATTTTGGTATTATGGTAGAGGTTATAGTTTAGCCATTTTGACCAAAAAGTTCTATCAAGAAAGTAGAGTACAAAGAGATGTGTTTTAGTGGGACATGATATATCTCCATGAAGGTGGGCTCGTCTAGGTCTTACATATGAAATTTATTGAAAGGAAATGTCTAGTGTTGTGCTCTAAATATCAAAGTCACGATAGGGAACACCCAAGGATCAAAATAGAGAGTGGTTTTCATGAGGCAATGATTTATCCTTCTAACGGTAACCAATTTATCCTAATCAATCGGTAAAAGAAGTCTGGAGGGCATTCAGTCTATAATCTCTAGAAATTCCTCTCTCAAAATTAAAACCAGATCATGATTTTATGATTGATAAAGTTAGAAATATTCCAAGTTGGGGTATCATACCTTGACTTGATATCAACGAGTAACAGAATCATGATGCGGTAGATATGAATCAAGGACAAAGTGATTACGAATAGATGGAAGAATATTGTGTACGTCATACTTGTGTTCCCATAGGAATTCTTCTGGCACCAAACTCTATAATGACACATGAACCGAGGGCATGGGTCATTTCACATATACAAGGTCTACAAAAAGGTACCTAACTCTAAGGCATGCCTTCGAAATCCTTTTGACCAAATCCTTAATCGCTATTCTAAGCAAGTCTGTCTATGCTACGATTTTTGAGATTACTAAAGATGTTTGTAGGTAGTACCTTGCAGTGCAATTGCTAACTTTTAACCCCAACGTGTTTAGGAAAAATGAGATAATTATTCTATAAATGAATATGACACTAAGGAAGGTGCACCAATAATATATCAACTAGAATAATACCTGTGGTGTCTGTCAACTCGGGAAGGGTGTCTAGCACTGTCATGGTGAATGCCCATCCTTGCCTCAGATTATTCAACTCTTCTCTAGCAGGCCTATACTCTGGTGTCTGGCTTACCAAGGCTGGTCCCTCCTGATATTCCTCTAGAGCTAGTGGTTGTGTTGCACCTGGTCCGAGAGTTATTGGCCCTCGTAACTGTTGCTGTGATGGTGCTGGAGCTAAACTGTGTGTGGTGTGTCGGTTGGGGCAATCTCGAAGTTTATGCTCACTGGAACCGCAATTGAAGCAATACTTTAGTCGCCAACGACAGTCCTTCTGCTGGTGCCCTCTCCTTCCACAAAACTGGCAGGTTATTGTACTTGGAACTTGGCAGGGCACGACTTGCTGTTGATATTGTGCAGTAAGTCGTTGTTCAGGGCCTCCTGAACCAAGTTGAACTGGAAAGTTTATCGGGACATAGTATCTTTGAGTTTGTTGTGCTTCCATGGGAAGGATCTCCTGACTACTAGCTTCTTCTAATACTGCGGCATGCAAAATTCTGGATTGCACAGTGGTGTGTGTTTTAAGCTCGGGCCTTAATCCATTATGAAACCTTTTTGTCTTCTTCTTCTCCGTTGGCATCAATCCCTCGGCAAATCTGCTTAGTCGGCTAAATTCTGTATCATACTCGTCAATCGACTTGTCGCCTTGTTTGAGGTGGAGGAACTGATCATACAATACATTCCGAGCAGCGGTTGGAAAGTACCTCTCGTTGAAGAGTTGGTAGAACTCTTCCCATGACTGATTGGTACCCAAGCGCCTCTCCTCCATCTTCCACCAATGATGGGCATTGTCCTCGAGTAATAAATCAACTGCGGTCATCCAATCTTCTTTAGGCAACTGTGATGCCCTTAACTTCTTCTCGGTGCTAATAAGCCATGAAGAAACTTCTAGTGGGCCTTCGGTACCTTTGAAAGTCTTCGGATTCATGTGGATGAAATCTGAAATACTGCCTACGTATGAATGGGGCCCTAGTGGAGGTGCTGGTACTTGGGCTGGTGGTGGAGATGGGGGTCTATTACGTGGGACCATCACGTCTTATCTCAATAGCTCATTTTGCTGCCACTTAGCCCGTAATAAAGTATAAAGGAACCGATTGGTATCATCTCCATCAATCGGGGGCATAGGCATCTGCGGTCCAGCTTGAGGTAGATTCTGATGAAGGGGTGGTGGAGTATACCCTCCCTGGGGTACAAGGGTCTGCTGAACAGGCTGAACTAACTGGGGTTCAGAGGCTTGGGGATGCTGGTGAGTAGGTGGGGTCGTCTGGTCTGGCTTAGAAGGCATGGTTGAGGTCGCTATTGATGGAACTGGAGATTCCCAGGACCCTTCCTTTGGTGTGCGTATTGATCGATAGAAAGTTAAACAGATCAAATACGTGTTCTAACCCTTCATAAGCGGAAACTAGGGTTCACGAATTATACCTGCGACGGAAAAGAGACAAGTAATTCCTGGCAATCTCGAACGGACGATCCCAAGATCTTCTGCACGTATTCCTTCCTCGAGTTGGACGTCGTGTGGGCGACGATCTCCCAACCTTTTCTTCTCCTTGGCAGCCCTCTCTTTCTTTCCTTACGTGAATCACGAATTTAGAGAAAGTTTCAGATTTTTGATCAGTAATCTGGCGGCCAGAGAACAGAGGATATATAGGCTATGGCAGGGACAATGAGGAGAAATTAGGGTTAGGCCTCCTAACGGATCTGGATATCCCGTGTTCAGTCCGAACACACAATCCAGGCCCATTAACAATAGCTCGGTCCACTAATGAGCTATTGTTGCACTACCTCCCTAATCCCAAATTATGTTTGTGGGCTCCTTTTATTATATGCTCGTTTGGCTCCCCATGTTAAGATATCGTATGTCCGTCGATCAAATTAAGTTACTGACAACTATATTGATTCGACATCTTTTATCCTTAAGTAGTACCGCTCAACTTCATTTGTCATGTCAGATATAATCCACCTGCAGGATTTACATGACAATCCTTATGAGCTCCTTAAGGGGACATCATCAACCCGATGTATCGGGACATGGATTCCATTTATAATCAACAGCCCATCATACATACAATGTTATTACCCAATTCATAGAGGTTGTTGATCCATAATGAATCTCACTCTTTTATGAGTCAAAGTAATGCACACTGCATATACATGTCCGTTATTATATCCGGATTAAGAGCACAAGCATCCATAATAACGAAGGTGTTTGTTCTCTTATGTAGTCATTACAAAGAGAACAACCTCAAGTGGTCCTGTTCAATACACACAAAGTAGTATACTAGTGTAAACCTATAGTCAAGATAGACTAATACCAGATTACCCTACAACATTTCCAATAGATTGTCCAAGTCCATCTAGGTTGTGAACTACTCCATAGGGAACTGATAATATGATCTTCTGTGTGACACCACACACAATATTATCTACAATATAGAATATTAGACATTTGCATTAACACTTACAACAAATACAATATGCAAACATTTGCCCATATGATTCTCATTCAAAATTTAAGAAAATAAGGTTACTACAAAAGTGATGTTTTTGTATATAACCCTAACAATCTCCCACTTATACTCAAAGCATTGCTTTTCAGTATACTGTTACAAATCTCCCACTTATACTTAAAGCCTTGATGCTACACATCTGACTCCCATTCCCTCAACATGACTATCAAAAGCCTTAGCTGGTAAGCTCTTTGTAAAGGGAACAGCTAGGTTGTCGGCTGATGCTATCTTGATCACAGTAACTTTTTCTCTCTTTACGAAATCTCGTATTAGGTGGTACTTGCGCTCAATGTGTTTGCTTGTCTTATGGGCTCGTGGTTCCTTCGAGTTTGCAACTGCACCACTATTATCACAATAAAGTGTAATAGACTTAGGCAAACTAGGTACCACATCCAAGTCCAACAGAAAGTTTTTGAGCCAAACCGCTTCTTTGGCTGCCTCAGAGGCTGCCACATACTCGACTTCCATGGTGGAATTAGCAATACATTTTTGTTTGATACACCTCCACACAATGGCTCCACCTTCCAAAGTAAATACATAACCTGAGGTAGATTTTCTGGAATCCCTATCTGACTGAAAATCTGAGTCTGTATACCCCAAGGGAACTAAACTATCTGTCTGGTAAACTAGCATATACTCTTTAGTCCTTTTCAGGTACTTTAAAATATGCTTTACGGCAGTCCAGTGCTCTTGTCCTGGGTTAGACTGATATCTGCTGACCATGTCTACGGTAAAGCAGATGTCTGGTCTCGTACATAGCATTGCATATATTAAGTTTCCTACTGCTGAAGCATAAGGAACTGCCTTCATGTTCTCTATCTCTTTAGGTGTCCTCGGACACTGCTCCTTTGATAGAGCAATTCTATGTCTAAAAGGTAAGAAACCTTTCTTAGAATTTTGTATACTAAAACGAGTTAGTACAGTATCGATATAGGAAGCTTGGGATAAGCCCAACATCCTTTTCTTGCGATCTCGTAGAACTTTGATCCCAAGGATGTGACCTACTTCTCCCAAGTCCTTCATATCAAACTGTTTGGATAACCATACCCTTACATCAGATAACACCTTCACATTATTTCCAATGAGCAAGATGTCATCCACATAAAGTACTAGGAACACCACCACATTTTCGTCACACTTTCTGTATACACATGATTTATCCTGACATTGATCAAATCTATAGGATTTTATCACCTGATCAAAACATATGTTCCAAGATCTGGAAGCTTGCTTAAGTCCATAAATGGACTTCTTGAGCTTACAAACAAGATGCTCCTGGCCCTTTTCAATGAACCCGTCTGGTTGCTTCATATAGATGTCTTCCTCAAGACTTCCATTAAGAAAAGCTGTCTTGACATCCATTTGCTAAATCTCATAATCGAGATGAGCTGCAATAGATAAAAGAATCCGGATAGACTTAAGCATGGCTACAGGAGAAAAGGTTTCCTCATAATTGATACCCTCTCTTTGAGTAAAATCTTTTGCTACAAGCCGAGCTTTAAAGGTTTCAACCTTACCATCTGATCCTCTTTTTCTCTTATAGACCCACTTGCATCCAATGGCTTTTACACCAACTGGTAGTTCTACAAGCTCCCAGACCTGATTAGAATCCATAGATTCTATTTCAGATATTATTGCTTTTTGCCAAGTCTCTACATCTTTATCTTGGAGTGCTTCATTGTAGGTACAGGGATCATAATCTTGTTCCTCAGGGACGAAGTCTGACGACTCTCCCAAGAACATATATCTATCAGGTTGTATCACAACCCTCCCACTACGACGAGGCACTATCAGTTGTGGTGTAACATTTATGACACGTTGTGCAGTTATTTGTGGTTCATCCTCTTGTACTGTTGGTACTGAAGTACTTGGTGTCTCACGTCTCAGTTCTTCTAGAACAACTCTACTTGTGGGTTTATGGTTCATCACATAGTCTTCCTCTAAGAATCGGGCATTGGTGCTAACAATGACCTTCTGATCCTTAGGACTATAAAATAAACCTCCTTTCGTTCCTCTTGGATAGCCTACAAACAAGCATACTTCTGTACGAGATTCCAACTTATCTGCTATTCTATTCAGCACATGTGCTGGACTACCCCAAATGTGAACATGTTTTAGACTAGGCTTACGCCCAATCCACAGCTCTGTGGGAGTAAGAGGCACTGACTTAGAAGGAACCAAGTTCAAAATATAAGCTGCAGTCTCTAAGGCATATCTCCAAAATAAATCTAGCAAATCCGAATAACTCATCATTGATCTAACCATCTCTATAAGAGTTCTATTCCTTCTTTCGGCTACACCATTCTGCTGGAGCATTCCAGGTGCAGTCAATTGGGATGCAATCGCAGCCTCTGATAAATAATCCCTAAAGTCTCCAAAGAGGTACTCGCTACCACGATCTGATCGTAATGACTTGATACATTTTCTATGACGTTTCTCCGTTTCAGCCTTGTACTCTTTGAATTTCTCAAAGCACTCAGACTTACGGCGCATCAAATAAATGTACCCATACCTTGAATAATCGTCAATAAATGTGACAAAATATTCAAAGCCACCTCTAGCTTGGATAGTCATGGGTCCACATAAATCAAAATGAACCAATTACAACACATCTTTGGCCCTATACCCCTTTACCGTAAAAGGCCTTTTGGTCATTTTACCTTCCAAGCAGGATTCATAGACTGGTAGTGCCTCCACTTCCAATGAACTCAAAGGTCCATCTTCAACCAGTCTTTGAATCCTTCTCAGGTTAATATGCCCCAATCGCAAGTGCCAAAGATATGTTTGGTTCATACAAGAAGTTTCTTTTCTCTTATTTAAGTTAGATGACATATTATTTATTTCCATAAGTTGCATTGTGGGCGAAATAGGATTAATGTCATACAAATTATCAACCAATGCACCAGAACAGATAAAATGTTTATTCTTTCTGATAACAATATTGTCATTAAAATAAACTGAATATCCATCCTTAACTAACATAGAAACAGAAACTAAATTCCTTCTAAGTGAAGGTGCATAAAGACAATCTCTCAATGTCAAAGACTTATTTCTACCAAAAGATAAAGTAACATCTCCTAATGCAATGACCGATACTTTTGTAGCATCTCCACCCTGGAACCCTTGCAATGTATTGCAGACATGATTAGTGTCTCATGTATCTACACACCAGGTGCCGGTAGATAACACCGCTAAACATGTTTCAACTACTAGTAAATGAGATATACCTTCTTTGTTCCCTTGTTTGAGAAGTAGACAATCAGTCTTCTAATGTCCTGACCCTTTGTACTTGAAATATTTGCCTTTCGGCTTTTTCACCGCGCCTGGAGGTCCCATGCCCTTCTTTGCTGAGTTTGCCTATTTCTGAATGTTATTCTTCTTCTTACCGCCATTTGGCTTAGAAGTAGAAGCCTTTTCAGAAACAAAAACATGACCACTCTGCCTAAAGAGAGATTCAGCATCCTGTAGCTCTTTTGCAAGTTCTGCCAAACTATACAACCTTTTGTTCATGTTGTAATTAAGGCAGAAATTGTCAAAACTTTTAGGCAGAGTCCAGAGAATAATATCGACCTAGGATTCCCCATCGATTTTAGCTCCAAGGATCTCCATTTCATTCAGATGACCCATCATCTTGAGAACATGATCCCTTACTGGTGTACCCTCAGCCATTTTTGTATTCATCAAACATTTTATAGCAAACTGCCTAGCGGCTCTACTCTGATGTCCGAAGAGTTCCTTAAGGTTATACATCATGTCATAAGCAGCGGCCATGGCCTGATGCTGATGTTGTAGTACATTTGACATAGATGCCAGAATGTAACACCGCGCCATCTCATCTGCCTTTTTCTACTTCTTATAAGCCTCTTTGACCTCTTCATTAGAGTTAGCATCAGGCTTAAGTGGGCATTCCTTAACAAGTAAATATTTGTACTCCTTAGCAGTCAGAACAATGTCCAAATTACATTTCCAGTCAATATAATTAGGTCCAGTAAGTTTGTTTTATTTAAGAATCACCATAAGTGGACTGAAAGAACCCATTTTTTTAAAATCCTGAGAATCACATAAATAAAATTATGTAGGGCAAAAAAACTTTTTGAATTAACTAAATATTGATTCCCTCAAAACAATAATAAGAAATTCACCAACACCTTGAACACCATGAATTTAGCATGCCACGATAGTGTGGACGTATACAAATTCAACTTTGTTCAAGTAGGTTTTTCTTACTAATTTTACTATCATGTCAACATAACTTTATGACAAATAAAATTAATATGCTAGTCTTGCTCTGGTCATACAAATAATAGCAGTGACTCCAATGGGGAGGATACCATTATTTGTATCTAAGTGTATACCATTACTTAATACTAAGTCCATTACCTTGTAATGAGTTCCTTCAGATGGAGAAGTGAACATATACTAGGTAACTTTCTACAATTATTCCTAAGAAAGTTTGTACTGGTGATCCATAATTATACTCATCCGATATGGAGGAAAGCACTAAAGCCAACACGCAAGTATAATTACATCACCTACAAACCAGTATTGGAGACCATAGGATTTATACTAAATAAATATCCTCTCCCACTTAGTTATTTAACAATGAGGGTTTTTCTACTAGTTGATATTATGTCCATGTTGTCCATTATTAATGTAGGCTTGGTTTTTCAAAAAAAATAACCACACAATAATAAACATGCATAATCAGAAAAAGCAAAATGACAAAAATAAGAAAAAATATCCAACTATTATGGTCATCTTTGCTGCTCCGTCCTCAACTATCCGAATCCAAAATCTGCCGCTGCGCAGATCTTGGCTGTCGAATCCTTCATCAAAAATCATCTGTCTGCCTCTGGACTGCTTAAAACCAGCATCTCGTCCGACGTCAGAAACAGCCACCACCGCCATCACAATTGATCAAAAATAATTAAAAATACATCAATCCTATGCCTCCTGATGGAGTTCACATATAATCTAGATTGAAAAATTAAAATAATAAGTACGATCAACCCTCGTGATTTTAATTACATCCACAGCAACAACAACATCCACGACATGTCCGTGGTTTAAACAACACAATCAAAAACATGCATTGGACCATAATAGTTGGATCTAAGATGCCTGTAAAACCGAATTAGAACAGATCTACATCTACCGACTATTATACAGCGCAGGTTTTATTGGACAACATGGACGTATCAATCAATACGTAGATCCAAAGTGGCTCTGATACCAATTGATGGAACTGGGAATTCCCAGGACCCTTCCTTTGGTGTGCGTATTGATCGATAGAAAGTTAAACAGATCTAATACGTGTTCTAACCCTTCATAGGCGGAAACTAGGTTCACGAATTATACCTGCGGCGAAAAGGAGACAAGTAATTCCTGGCAATCTCGAGCGGACGATCCCAAGATCTTCTGCACGTATTCCTTCCTCGAGTTGGACGTCGTGTGGGCGACGATCTCCCAACCTTTTCTTCTCCTTGGCAGCCCTCTCTTTCGCTCCTTACGTGAATCACGAATTTAGAAAAAGTTTCAGATTTCTGATCAGTAATCTGGCGGCCAGAGAATAGAGGATATATATAGGCTACGGTAGGGACCATGAGGAGAAATTAGGGTTAGGCCTCCTAACGGATCTGGATATCCCGTGTTCAGCCCGAACACACAATCCAGGCCCATTAACAATAGCTCGGTCCACTAATGAGCTATTGTTGCACTACCTCCCTAATCCAAATTATGTTTGTGGGCTCCTTTTATTATATGCTCGTTTGGCTCCCCATGTTAAGATATCGTATGTCCGTCGATCAAATTAAGTTACTGACAACTATATTGATTCGATATCTTTTATCCTTAAGTAGTACCGCTCAACTTTATTTGTCATGTCGGATATAATCCACCTGCAAAGTTTACATGACAATCCTTATGAGCTCCTTAAGGGGACATCATCAACCCGATGTATCAGGACATGGATTTCGTTTATAATCAATAGCCCATCATACATACAATGTTATTACCCAATTCATAGAGGTTGTTGATCCATAATAAATCTCACTCTTTAATGAGTCAAAGTAATGCACACTGTATATACATGTCTATTATTATATACGAATTAAGAGCACAAGCATCCATAATAATAGAGGTGTTTGTTTTCTTATGTAGTCAGTACAAAGTGAACAACCTCAAGTTGGTCATGTTCAATACACACAAAGTGTACTAGTATAAACCTATAGTCAAGATAGACTAATACCAGATTACACTACAACCTTTTCAATAGATTGTCCAAGTCCATCTAGGTTGTGAACTATTTATATACTCCATAGGAAACTGATAATATGATCTTCTGTGTGACACCACACACCATATTATCTACGATATAGAATATCAGACATTTGCATTAACACTTGCAATAATTACAATATGCAAATATTTGCCCATATGATTCTTATTTAAAATTTAAGGAAATAAGGTTACTACAAAAGTGATGCTTTTAGTATATAACCCTAACAGCTATAGGATGCTGTGAGTGAATTTGCTCCTCTTGGGCTGCCGAGTTTTCTGATGTGATGGCAAGTGGTGCAGCGCTACCGCTATGAGGATTCATTTTCTGGCACGAGATATAGAATTTTCGTCAGAACAATTTCAAGCTAGATGCAAGTCAAGCAATCAAATAAGAGTTTGAAGAGGAATCAAGGAAGGTATCAAACATGTGGATGAGATGCCTAATTTCTAATCCTATATGCAGGCTCGTATCAGCACAGTTATGTAGCCGATAAGATATGCTCTGACCTGCATGGGCCACCACAGTGTGTCTATTTGAGGTTAAGAAACGGGCATCAGTAGTCAAAGTGTTAAGTGCATCAATAGTATGCTCTAGTAAAGGGGGTAATGGGATTTCCCTTTTGACTTATAGGTAAATGGTTGAGTTATAATAGTGTAGTTGGTAGTGTGGCCAAGGAGGGACATGCTAGGTGAACTGGGTAGTGTGGTCAGTCCCAAACTCAAGGAAGCAATGTAAGAGGATCAAGTGGGGATTACAGTGGAGTGGCAGCAACTATCGGCTGCTATTGAAAGGAATCGGATAATATGAGATGGTGAGGTAAACCACATATATTACTGCAGCAACAGATGTTTGCACCTTTGCATACATATGCAAAGGGAAAGCCTTACATACAACTGTAGATGTAAATGAGAAGGTCCTGTTCTGAGGGAAGAGAAAATTGCCCCTGTACTAGCTAGTACAACCTGTGCACTGGTGTGCACAGATAGAGGAAAGTCCCCTGTGCCTAGGTCCAGGGAGTTGCCATAATTCTGAAAACAGGGTATGGTTGCATAAATAGAGTATTACAAATATAAAACAAAAGGAGTGTAGTGATAGTTCTAAGTAACAAACCTGTAGTATAGATGGACTTGGTAAAATCTATATAGTAACTAAAAAGGGCAAGAAGGCAATAACCAAAGGTTGTTTTCTCAGAGTTGTCTATTAATTTAGTTAGACTCTAAATATAGGTTAAAGGGGGGAATTATCAATGACTAAAGCAATATTTTTATTGTAGTCAACTTTATGTGTTAATTAGATTTTAATTCGCAATATAGGTTCTGTGGACTCCAACTCAGTGCTCGACCCATACCCGCAGCTCAGGACCACAGGCAAGTGCATATACTGATTGTTACCGTTTCTGATAGTTTCCTCTACCTGATTATACATATGTCTTTTTGCTTGTTGACACGCTCGTCACACGAGGATTAATATCATGGATTTATTGTATATCTTGATTATCTTTTATGTTTACCCCACTTACGACTGATTCCATGAGTACTAGCTGGGCGGGAAAATATTTTAGTAGACGTGTGAACAACCCATTCCATCCCATATGTCTATTCTTGAATAATAACAGCTACACACGACATGTACAGGGTGCCGGATTTATCCCTTAGCCGTTCACACATCGAAACTGATATTTCAATGCACATAGATAGTTAATCTTCCAAGTTATTACATCTTGTTCTTCATACTTGCCATGTTACCATGACTTATATATTACTTTCTGGTAGCTATGTTTCGAGTTACATGCTCTTACACTTTACACCATGATGCTAGTTACTTTCTAGTTTCATTCCCATATGTTATATACATGTTTGGTGACCTATTATGTCTCGGATAGCTGTCATATGTGTACTTGTTCCATTCCTGACTGGAGAACCAAAATTTTAGGTGATGAATTAGAGGAGTTCTGTCCCACTTATTATGAGTAGACTGTGGACCCTGATATGAGCATACAGGAAGACTTGGATGCGGGACTACCCTCCGCAGGAGATATTTAGCTAGATATTATTCTATAGAGCAAGAGTTGCCTCCGAAAACTCTTTTATTATTGTACTTTATTTTATTTTTTGGATTATGAGAGTTGAGTAGTGGACATCTATCTTAGCACATTTTGTTCTCTTAGGATTATTTTATCTATCATATTGTGGTCTCAATCTCGGAGACTATTCAGATCAGTTATTAGCTTTCTCTCACCTTGGTTATTGCATCTATATCTTATTGCTATGGATTGATCTGTGAATTTCGAGTGTATGATGGAAATCTATAAACTACATGGTTGTATTTGATAAAATGTGGAGATGACTAGACATCGTTCTACCACCGATACTGTAGCATAGGCTGGACGTACCCACGGCTCATGCCTAAATATTGGGTGCGGGTCGTGACATGTAAATTTATAGACTTGAAAGATTTGTAAATGATTGAAAAGTAACTTAATTTATGTCGTGTCATGTGCAGGCTAAAAAAGTAAAGGGGTCGACAAAAAGTCTCCGTCGACGCGAGGGCAAAAACTATATTGAAATCAGCAAGGAGATGGAGCGCATCGACAACTCTCTAGATTTTCCCTTTCTTGAAAATAGAGAGTAGCGTGATAAAGATATTTAACCATAAATGTTAATATCTAAGAATTTATTATATTGTAATCAACATTATCCTGATTTAGAATATTGCCTAGATTTGTAGAAAATTAATTAGCTACTATATATTGGTAGTTACCTATTCTAGAGACATTATTTTAGGAGATTAATTACCTACTAAAGATTGGTAGTTACCTTTTAGATTGATTGTATTGTATATATTCACGATTCAACATAATGAATAAGGAATAATTCTCCAATATTACCTTCTTTCTTAAATTCATCATGGTAACAGAGCCATCTTTTTCACCGAATGGATCAAGGACCCAATGATCGTTGGGGCACACACCAACTCTAATATGCGGACTGATCGTCCCTTTTCTCGTCTATATCTCAGACAGTGTCAATGGTGTCGTGCTCAAGGACACACAGTTCAACAATGTCCTCTATTTCACTTAACACCAATAAATATGCAATCTAATCCACTACGTAAATTTTGTCGATGGCAAACTCAACATCCAGATCCATGGCACCCACGTGCCAAAGTTACAACAACGGACAACTTCGAAAGCACCAATTGGCTTCTTGATAGTGTTGCATCGCACCATGTTATTACTGACCTGAGTAATATCTCAATTCAAGCTCCTTATTCAGGGACTGACGACGTTGCGATTGGCGATGGCACGGGTCTTTCTATTTTGCATACTGGTTCTATATCTCTACACACTTCTTCACATACTTTCTCACTTCAGAATGTTCTTTGTATTCCTACCATGCGTAAAAATCTTATTTCTATTTTTCAATTTTGCAAATCTAACAATACATCCATCGAATTCTTACCCTCTTCATTTCGTGTGAAGGATATTCACACAGGGACAACACTTATACAAGGATAGACTAAGGATGGTGTCTATGAATGGCCAATCAGTTCACTCAACTCTTCTCCATTGGTAGCTTTCTCCAGTGTCAAGACTATTTCGTCCGAGTGATATCATCGCTTAGGTCATCCATCACCGACAATCCTTAGACATATTATGTCTGGCTTTAAATTATAAGTCTCAAGCCCATCATCTTTGAATTTCAATTGCAATGCATGTCAATGTAATAAAAGTCATAAGTTACTTTTCTCTGTTTCCACTCTTGTTTCAACTTCCCCGCTAGAAATAATATTCTCCGATGTGTGGGCCTCTCCCATATATTCGAGTGATGATTTCAAATATTATGTTATTTTTGTTGATCATTTTACAAAATACATATGGCTCTATCCACTTAAAAGAAAATTCGATGTCTATGACTTTTTTTATCCCCTTCAAATCACATGTAGAGAACTACTTCAATAAAAAAATTATTACATTTTATTCTGACAATAGGGGGGATATCAAGCACTTTCTTCATATCTCAGTTCCAATGGTATATCTCACTTAACCTCACCCCCACACACTCCTGAACATAATGGGTATTCTTGTCACTACCATATTTCTAGATAGGATTATTTTTGTCATTTGTATTATTTTTGTATTGTGCATATTTATCTATTTTATTATAGTGATAGTTATTATGGTTAGTGGCTACCCTATTTATTGGACTCAAGCTATTGGACCCAATTAGATTTGACATGACACCTGGACCAACACTTTAGATTATGCCCAATTATACCCAATTAAGTCATTCTATTTAATAAATAGGGATTAGTCTAATTACCATAATAAGAATAGAAGCTTCCACTAATTAGATTAAACCTTTATGACAACTTGGAGGGGCAAATGAGACATTGTGCATTGGATGAGGAGGGGGAGTGTGGTCGACCCTAATAATAGGGAGAGCACTCTCTCTCTTCCTCTTTAGTTGTGCCATTTATTTCTCATTTGGTGTTCTTCCCCAAATTGATTCATCCCTTATCAAAATTTCTTCAATTCATTCCCAATCCTCTTAATTTTTATACCGTGGAGGAGTCTAGGAGCTTAGTAGCAAGGAGCACTAGGAGGGCTAGGAGTTCGTGTCCTAATCGTGCCCCACGGAGTTTGCATTGGAAATCCATCTCCTAATAGATATACATCTCAATTTCTCCTCTATATAGACTCTAATTGTTCAATTTGACATCTAGTTTGACTTCCAAGACCTAGAATTGACCTAGAAAACTAGTTAAGGACTAGTTAAACTTGTTTTATGATTCCAAATCACTCCTTAACATGGAAATTCATATATAGGTCACTTGGACTCCAGTTCGGACACTGATTTGTGTTTACAGCTCAGGACCACAAGTAATTGCATTCCACGATCTTTTTTATTCCCTAATAGTTTCTCTATTTCATTGATTTAGATATGTGTTCCGTGCTTATTGACACAGTGGATACACATGATTAGTATTTGTGGATTTTATCTATGTTTATCATATTTCATGATTTCGTGCTTATCGTGATTACCGTGTTTATCTTGTTTATCAAGTTACACGTTTCGTGTCATGACTTGAGTCCTTGATTAACAGTCGGACGGGGAAGAAAATGCTTTAGTAAATATGTGTACAAACCTACAGCCCGTGTTTATTGTAGACCGTGAAAAAGTAGACCGTAGATAATAGTTGGATCATGCACAACCGAGCACATATAGAATGTGGCATATCCAAAACACTTAGTAGCAGTTAGTTATTTCTTCACATGTACTTTCTCACTGATATCATATTTACCTTGTTTACTGTCTACTTTCCATTTATTGTTCCATATTTTATGATTACCATGTTTACTGTATCTCCATATTTTTATTCATTGATATATAGTTTCTATCATGTTATGAATAGTTATCATGCTTGTACTTGCTCCAATCTTAGATGGATATATTTTTAAATTGGCGAGCTCGAGGATACGTGTCCTACTTATTATGGTACTCAAAAAACCCAAGGAATGGATCATCCGACAGAGTAGTTTAGCTTTTTCCTAGATGGGTGCTAGTTAGATAGCATATTTATGACCGAATTTGTCTTCGGAACATTATACTTAGGTTGTATATATACTTAGGTTGTATATATAGTTAGGTTGTATATATATATATATATATATATATATATATATATATATATATATATATATATATATATATATATATATATATATATGGGAATTGTTGATTTTCTGGACTTGAGAATTATGTCATAATTTGTCTTGGTTTTGAAACCTCCTCTAAATATTTTCATCTATCTTAGCACTCGTGATTGAGTATTAGTTTTCATATTTGATCTCATTTTAGACATATTCATTACTATCTTTGTTATACAGTTTATTCAGATATTACATTGTGAGAGTTGAGTTATATATTGCTAGTCTAGACAGCTTTCTACCTCTGATGTTGCAGCGTAGGCTGGGGGTGTCCCACGCACTCGTACCCCTACATCCAGGTGTAGACCGTGACACGTTTTTATGGTGGCCCATGTAGGTCATTTTTTGTAAATAGTGCGAATGTCGTAGTAGTAGTACTTAGATTTAGTGGTACTATTACGAGCCTGCAATAGGATATGGATTACTAGGAAATTTAGGAAATACTCAATCACAATTAGGATTTTTATTCTGCTTTGAATATGCTATCTTTAACTCCATTCTTGAAATGATTGCTACCTTTCTCAATATCTGTCATTCCTTGATATCTTATCTTGTGCTATATTGATTTTTTTCTTGTGTCAATTTGTCCTCGGGATGGCACCAGTGACCAGGACTGGTGGTTCGGGAGTAGCTGCAGCAGCTTTCGCTTCTGAGAGGTCGGCAACTTCCTGATCGGCTACTCAAGGAGTGACTGATGCTGTTCCTCCACCTCTACCAGTTCAGAAGACTATTCCAGCTCAGGGGACTATTCCAGCTCAGGGGACTGTTCCAGCTCAGGGGACTGTTCCTGCTATCTCGGAGAGTCTACCTCCTCTACCATGATTTTCTTTTCCTGGAGGCATGCTCGCTGATGGGGCATAACTGGTTGATCTTATCCAGGGTGTGGTACATGCTTAAAGGATTCAGGCTGAGGCTCAGAGGGTGTAGGCTGAGGCACACATAGCCCAGACTGAGCTGATAAGGGAGGGCATGAAGAGTGTCCATCAAGTAGCACTGGAGAACTTGGAGTGGGTGACTACACAACAGCCCGCTCAACAGCAGAAACGGGCTACTATTTCTGATTTTAAGAAGATGTGTACCCAAAAGTTTAAGGGTACAGAGGGTATCCTTTATGATGATGAGTGGCTTGAGGTTATGAAAAGGATATTGCGGGTAGCTCAGATTCCAGAGAACCTGAAGGTAAAGGCAGTGCGCCTACAGCTCTTTGATCTTGCGCTCACTTGGCTCCAAACTGAGCCCAAGTTGACAACACATTGACAGACTTAGGAGATATTCAAAGATCTCTTCAAGAAGAAGTTCTACTATAAGGTGGCTCGAGGGGTTCTAAAGAGTCAGTTCCCGAACCTAGTGCAGGGTGATCTATCAGTAGATGAGTATGCTGCCGAGTTTAGCAGATTAAGCCGCTTAGCGGAGTATATAGTGAGAGACCTCGTGGATTGAGCCCGCAGACACTACACCAAAAAAGTGATTTAGGAACGATAAAAGTGTGTTCCTATTATTTTTAGGAACACTTAATAACCGTTCCTAAAAGTGGCGTTGCAAATATTTGGAACAGTTGTTAATCGTTCCTACCCTTTCATTTGGAACGCTTACTAGGTGTTCCTAGACCTAGAATTGGAACACCTTTCGACGTTCCTATTCTAATCCCTGGAACAATTATTTACTTTTTCAAATATATATATATATATATATATATATATATATATATATATATATATATATATACATATGTGTGTGTGTGTGTGTGTGTGTGTGTGTGTGTGTGTGTGTGTGTGTGTGTGTGTGTGTGTGTGTTCCTATTATTTTTAGGAATACTTAATAACCGTTCCTAAAAGTGGCGTTGCAAATATTTGGAACAGTTATTAATCGTTCCTACCCTTTCATTTGGAACGCTTACTAGGTGTTCCTAGACTTAGAATTGGAACACCTTTCGACGTTCCTATTCTAATCCCTGGAAAAATTATTTACTTTTTCAAATATATATATATATATATATATATATATATATTAATTTATTTTTTTAGAAGAAGGGGAAAATTTATTGATGTATCAGGCGCAAAATGACGAAGCCTATACAAGAAGAGCGACAAGCGCTGGCCAAAAGAAAGAAACGGCTAGGCAAGCCGACAACACAGCAAAACCGAAACTACTCTATGGAGGCCCAAAACATGGGCATGGAGTGCGAACATCGCATCCGGGACTTGAGGATCTGTCTGATGATTTCTCTGTATATATGGGGAGGCGGAAGATGTCAGCCCTCGTAACGGAACTTGTTCCTGTTTTTCCACAGGACCCAAGTTCTCGCGGCAGCTACGATCTGATGTCCGTGGGACACGCCCCAGCTGGACAGGAGATCGTTGAAGCCCCTGAGGGGGGGCGTCTTAAACTTGATGCTGAGAGTCGCCCAAATATTAGAGGCCAGATCGCCTGAGGTGAAGATGTGCTCTGCTGATTCGGTTTGAGGGGAATTGCAGCAATGACAACTCGAAGCTAGGCTGTAGCCAAACGAGGTGATGGCGTCGTCGGTGGGGAGCTTCCATAAGTGGCCTCACCAGATAAGGATCGACCATTTGATGGAGATGCATGCGTGCCAGAAAGGAGTGATGATGGGTGAAGGGGTCCCGATGCCGTGGGCGATAGACCTGGCGGAGAGAAAAGAGAACTGGCCGTCCGGGTTAGGGGACCATCTTGTGATGTCCGGGGTCTCGGAGATGCGGAGGTTCGCAATGGCGAGTGGTGCGGCCGCCGCCGGACCAAGCCAGCTAGTGACCCGATCCCAGATCCATCCGGACGAAGGATCTCAAAGCTCGCGGATCTGGCCTTCCCGCGGAAGGGACTCGGGGGGGTACCAGAGGTTGCCACCCAGCCAGCGATCGTGGCTCATCGATGAGAAGCCGGTCCCCAGCTGGATGTGTATGAGCGGGTATGCAAGCTAACGGCCACGGGTAATACGTCTCCAGGATGCCGATGAACGGTTGTTGACTAAGGACGTCCCAGGATGGGAGTATCTGAAGTATCTCGCTTTCATGAAGCGAGTCCAAATAGAATTGTCAGTACGCAGCTTCCACCATAACTTCATGGAGCACGCGTCGGTGATGTGTTCCAATCTATAGAATCCCAGACCGCCCTCGGAGGTTGGTTTAGCCATAGTGGACCAGCTGGCCCAGTGGTGCTTATCTCTGCCCTTGGTGTGACCTCAGAAGAAGCTGGCAAAGAGGGATTCAAGCGAAGCGAGGACCTTCTTAGGGGGGTTACAGACCGCCAGCGTGTAGATAGGAATGGAGGATAGGACGTGCTTGATCAGGATCAGTTTGCCTCCGGGTGAGAGGGTAGCATTGTGCCAGCCCTGGATCCTTTTCCTGATGGCGCTGACCATGTAATCGAAGATACCGGCGTTGGCCTTGCCATAGACCAGAGGGCACCCTAAGTAGGTAAAAGGTGGGTATGTTGTGGCGAAGGAAGTCAAGTTGGAGAGCGTAGCGGAGTGGGACATGTCCGCTTTGTGATGGGTGTATATGATGCTCTTGTTGTTACTGATTATTTGGCCGGAACAACTGGTGTACCTGTTCAGCGTTTGCATGACAACCTCGATGGAGCCGACGTCGCCAGATGAGAAAATGAGGACATCGTCAGCATAGGCAAGGTGGGTGATGATGGGGCAGCCAGTGGGGGTGTGAAAGTGCTGGAACCGTGGGGTATTGGGCATGCACTTAAGGGTTCTGCTAAGGGCCTCTGCAGTGATGATAAAAAGAGTAGCAGAAAGAGGATCCCCCTGGCGGACACCGTAGCTAGCGTGGAAGAAACCTTCGGCCTGGCCGTTAATAACGGTGGAGAACCAGGAATTGTTGATGGACCGGAAGATGATGTCTATCCAGGGTTCAGCGAAACCAAAGGCCCTGAAAACCCTGATCATGAATTGCCAGTCAAGTCGGTCATAGGCTTTCTCCATGTCCAGCTTGATGGCGATATTCCCCCCTCTAGCCGAGAATTTTATACAAGTGACCATTTCTTGAGCGAGCAGGATGTTGTCAACGATGTTACGCCCTTTCACAAAACCACTTTGCTCCTTGGAGATAATTTTTGGCAGGAGATCCGTCATCCGGTTAGCGATAATTTTCGCGATGATTTTGTTGGCAAAATTGTAAAGACTAATGGGACGGAAGTCTTTGATGGTTTCAGGATTGTCTTTTTTAGGGATAAGGATGAGATTGGCCCTGGAGAGCGATTTCGGGTATCTGGCTCCTTGAAAGAAGGAAACCGAGGCCTCCAGAAGGTCCGGGCCGATGATGTCCCAGCAATGCCTGAAGAAAACCCCGCTGAAGCCGTCGGGTCCGGGAGCGCTGTGCTTGGTAAGGTCCCAAACCGCGGACTACACCTCGGTGACGTTAGGGAGCGAAAGGAGCTGATCGTTTTTGAGATCGGTGATGATGTTGGGAATCTCTGCCAGCACTCCCTCGTCCATGACTACCGCTTCTTTGGAGAATAGATTGGAGAAGAAGTTGGCCGCGGCCTCTTGGATCTTAAGCTGATCCGTCAGCTGGTTGCCGTTGTCGTCGAAGATACGATGAAGTTTGAGCTGATGTCTGCGGCCTTTCACGCAGGCATGGAAGAAGCTGGAGTTGCGGTCCCTTCATTGTCCCATTTCAGTCTAGCCTTCTGTTTCCAGAATTCCGTTTCCACTTTAAGCCTGGATTTGAGGATAGCTCTGGCAAGGTTGAGCGCGGACCGCGCTTCGGGGGATCTGTTGGCGATGTATGAGATCTCGAGGCGGGTAACATCATCCTCCGCATTTTTGATCTCCTGAAAGATGTTGCCGAAAGCTGCCTTACTCCATCTAGAGAGGGCCTTGCTCGTGGCCCGCAGTCTGGCTGCAACTCTATGCAGAGGATCGGCGTGGTTCACTGAGAACCAAGCTGAGGCAACCTCGGATTTGAAATAAGGGTGGTGTCTCCAGAAATTTAGGAATTGGAAAGGTTTCTTGATGCGTTGGGCGCTGCTGTTGATCTCGATGAGAAGGGGTGAATGATCAGATTCAGTGGTGTTGAGGTGAGAGAGGCTGGAGTTGAGACCCATGTCTGCCCAGTGGCTATTGATAAGGGCACGATCTAGGCGGGAGTATTGACGCAGGGAACCTTCCTGCATGTTGCACCAGGTGAAAGCGTTGCCAAAGAAAGGGAGGTGAGCGAGGTGCGCGTTGAAGGTAAAATTGTTGAAGTCTTCCATGGCCGAAGGAGAAGGCGTGCGCCCTCCGAACTTCTCTGAACTGCAAGAGATGGTGTTGAAGTCGCCTAAGCACATCCATGGAACGTGCTGAAGGGGGAGGTAGGTGTCGAGCAGGTCATCCCAGAGGAGTTTGTGCTCTTGGAAGTCGCAGCTGCCGTGGACTACGGAGACAAGGATTCTGTTCCGAAGTTGGGGGTGTTCCACCCAGAAGGAGAGGGCTTGGCTGGAGTCCTGAACCATGCCATAGCTGATGTCTGCACTGGCGAGAATCCAGATGTCGTGGCTGCCGGCTAGCGCGGTCGTGAAACCAAGTTGAAGTTGGATGTCGGTGATCCTTTTCTTGGGGATTTTGGGTTCGATGATCACGAGGATGTCGATTTTGTGAGTTTTCTTGAGGCTGAGGATTCTATTCATCATCGATTTGTTAGCTATGCCTCTCACGTTCCACGCGAGGATGTTAAGCATTGGTTTGGGGGGAGATGGTGAGGAGGTTGAGCTTAGCTGCTGACCGTGTGGTCATGGCCGCTTGCTGATTTTTTTTCTTGTTTTTCTTTTTCTTTTTCGAGGAAGATTTCTTGTTGCAGGTGAAGTGGTCCTCTCTGTCCTCTGTCAAACCAACAGATGACCGATCGACGGCAACAGAGGAGAAGCGCGCTTCGTCGACGTCATCAAGCGCACAAAGATGGTTGTTGCGATCCAGGAAACCAGCGGTCTTGGCTTGCCAGAACCTGCCAGTAGGAGGGGAGCAAGGGTCTGGAGGGGCGTCAGTGGAGGCGGGAGGGAAGGTCTGATCTGCTGTGGGCAACTTTATCCCTGCTCCAGTGTGGCAAGGGTTGTGGGCTACCGCGAGCTGCTCCCGTGGATAGCTACTAATGGAGTTAGGGGGTGAGTGGAGCTGTTGTCAGAGGGCTTGATAGAGGTGATGGGGGAGATCTCAAGGGTGGCAGTGTCGGCTCCAAGGTGGGTGATGATGTGGAGGGTGGAGGGGTTGTCGGGTATTAATGCGGCAATGCGAGAAACGTCCGGCTCTGCCTGGGGGATGTTGTCTGATTCTGTGCATTCATGAACAGAGGTGTGCTCACGAGGACTTTCGGGGGGATTATCGATGTCTAGTATGGCAAAGGAGTTAGCAAGGGTGATGAAGGGGGAATTGAAGGGGACGATGGCGGAGTCGGACGGGTTGAGTGATTTAGTGTTGAGCAGAGGGTGGGTTTCTGTGGGCCGTAGAGGGGGGTTGGGGGAGCTGGGGGCAGGTCTGGCGAGGGGGTGCGAGGGATGGTGGGCGCGACCGGGTCGCGGGGGTTGCGGGGACCCGTCCGTTTGAGGGCGGGGTTAGGCCGAAAGCAGCGCTGCAAGGAGTGACCGCTCATCTGGCAGTGTTGGCAGTAAATAAAGTTGTTGTCATACTCCAGTGTTAGTCTTATCATCTGATCTCCTAGCTCTATTTCAATCATCTTGGGGGGTTCTGTGGCGAGATCGAGCTTTAAGAGAGAGCTCGGCTCAAAAGACAAATCTCCTTATTTTTAGTAGCTAGGGGAATTGATCACTCTTTCCTATCCACTTTGCCGAGGAGAGAGATCACACCCGTGATTTACCGCTTCCTCTTATGGCTAGGGATCCATCTTGGCAGGAGCTTTCGTGATGACCAGTTTCAGGGTGATCAAAGAAGCGATTCAGTGGATCAGCGAAGCTAGCAATCCATACCAGCTAGTAGTCTCGTTTAGGGAGTCCCCTTCTTTACTGAGTAGGGTTCCCGGGTACAAATCTTCGCGTAGTTGCATTTAGAGAGATTACGAGTTTTTTCTGCGATGGCAACCAAGGACCCGAAGGAGCTGGCTATACGCTTGAGAGCAGCTGAGGGGAAGCACACCAGGGGGAGGTTGGGAAGGGTGACCCATGTGGATATAATCGACGAATCAACAATTGGGTTGAATTTGGGTGACCATTTGACGATCTTGGCAATCAGTGAATCGATTTGGTGGGGCCCTTGGCCCAAACCTTAGTGCAGTCCTGGTCGGAGGACAGGTACAGAAACATGTGTTTGGGATCGAGAGGGGCGATCCGGTAGGCGTCTAAGAGCCCCCAAGTCGTGATAGCCTCCTTCACCCTAGCTATCTTCGGACATCCGGAGGCGAATTTTAGGATATAGGTCTTGGGGAAGGTGGCGGATAGGGAGGAAATGTCCGCGTCAGAGAATGGAACGCGGATTGGGTATCCGTCAAAAGGAGTGGTGAAGACGATGTCTGGAAGAGCGATCTCCGCGATAGGGGGGGTAACCTTCGCGTTGTCAAGCCGCAGTGCTGCAGCGTAGGAAGGGACACGGGGAGGAGCTGGGTCGGCCAAGAGGGGGGAGGGAGGGAGGGGGTGGATAGGAAGGAGGGGTCAGGTGGAAGGCAACGGGGGGCGGGATCAGTCGAGAGCACGGGATCTCCTGAAGTAGGTCCAGCAGCAACGGGGTTAGGGAGTCCCAGCGAGGGGAAAGCCAGCACGGGGGAAGGGGGCTGGTCCACAAAGTGGGAGCCACCAGGCTGACCCACACCGTGGGAGCCTGCGGGCGCACGAACAGCGCAACCCGCGACAGAGAACGGGGGTTGGCCCATAACGTGGGAGCCTACGGGCGTGCAATAGCCCGGAACAGAGGATGAGGGTTGGCCCACACCGTGGGAGCCCTCAAGTTCGCAAGAAACTGCCACTGCGGGAATAGGCCGACCCTCATCGAGGGAGCCCACACTCGTGCCCACCACTAAAGGGGCCAAGACTACGCTAGCGCCCAGCTGCGTAAAGTAAGGAGCAAGTTCTACATCCCGCCCGAGCGTAGAGTGGAGCTCAAGGGATGGCGCGATTCCCGAGACAGGTGGGCCAGCTGCTTCGCATGCCAATGACGCAAAGCCAGGCCACGCGACAGCTTGCGTGCTGCAAGAAGAGCACTGAGACTGAAGCCCCATCAGCTCTGGACCCGAGGGGGGTAGGTGAGGGGCTGCCGCTCTGGCTCGGGGCCCGAGACCAACCTCGATGCGGCGGGGGGCGCTCCACTCGTCACTGGGATCGAGTAAGGGGGACGTGCCGAAGCGTAGCCGGAGGCGGAACTCGGTGAGGGGGTCGCCGCACCGCAGACGACCGTGGGCTGCAGATGACTGCCGAGACCGCACGGACGCCGGAGACCGATCAGCACGGGACTCGAGGAGGGGTGGGAGAGAAGCTGTCGCTCCGGCACGGGGCCCGGAGTCGGCCTCTGGACGGAGGGAGCCGCTCAGCTCGGCACAGGGGCCGAGGAGAGGGGGGTTGAAGCGGACGGACCAAAGCGGAGGCGGAGGTGGTCCTCGGGGAAGGGGGCGCTGCGTCGCTGACGACCGCGGGCGGAGGAGGCCGAGCCAGGGCAAGGAGAACCGACGAAGCGAGTGCGAAGTTGGCGGGAGATCGCCGAGGCTGGGGCGGCTGCTCCCCAACCAACAAGGGAGAGTTGGTCGGGGGTCCAGGCGGGGAACGCCGTGGGCGGGGGAGCGCCGAGGAGGGTAGGGAGGGAAGACGTCGGGAGGGAGGTCGGCGCGGGGACGGGCTGATGGCGATGAGTGCGTCGTCGACGGGAGAGGTAGGGATGTGCGCCGGCAACCGGGGGGGGGGCGTCGGTCTTCCGGAGAAGACGACGAGGGGGTCGGTGGCGCCGGTCAGTGCGGGAGCAACGCGGGCATCCGGCCGGGGTGATCGGTAGAGGAGAGGGGGCGGGGGAGGGGGGATGAATGGGGTGGGGAGGTGGAATGGGGGGAAGGGGGAGAGGGCAGCACGGAGCGACGAGCTGGGCCGGCCGCCCGGGCGGCCGGGAGAACATGCCGGCGAGGGTGCGCTGGCCAGCAGAATCGCCTGAGAGAGCTCCAAGCGAGAGAACTTTGATATATATATATATATATATATATATATATATATATATATATACACACACACACGTCCGGACATCCCCAGTAACCCCATCGACACCACCCAGCCAGGTTAGTGCGGGAGAGGGGGCTCGACCCCGGGTCTCCCCGTCGGGAGCCCCCCCCCCCCCCCCCCCCCCCCCCCCCCCCCCCTCGTGCTACTTGCGCTACAGACGCCGAATATAGATATATATATATACAATTCATTATAAACAAGACAATTCATTATGAAAATACAATTTACACAATACAATTTGTACATACACATTATAACATTAATTCATATAAATGTCACAACTTGGACACACCAAACAAACAAGCATAATGCTAGTTTATGCACACAAACTAAATCAGTTTATTCTTTCAAATTTAGGAATCCAGTACTCAACACACACACACACACTCTCTCTCCCTCTTTATCGTCCTAATCCGCAGCAACCAGACACATATATATCAGCTGCTCAGTAGTACCCAACAAGAGAGGGCAACTCATTCAGCTCATTCCCTTGACAGTGACTGTCCTGTAATTGAAACAATAGTGAATATATCAATGTACAACTCAAATGAATGATAAGATACAACATAATTGTCATTTTGGCAATTTACTTACTGAATTAAAGTGATTGACATTGTGGTGGTGAGCCTCCTCAGCTCGGACAACCATGACAACATCACAAAGTGTTGCATTCTGTGGAAGGCGCCAGTAAGTAATCAATGGCCATGGCTGGGGCTGGGACATTCTCAATATTTCCTTTGTCAAGCTCCTTGAGGAACTCAGTTTACAATGGTTGGCCTGGCTACTTCTTCGAGATAGCCAATATGGATTTTTTTCGGACACCCAGAGTAGGTCTCTGCTAAAACTCAAAAAAAAGTCTGCAAGTGAAACATAAGATTAATTAAAAAAAATTATATGGGCACTTAAATTAAATTTAAGGAAGCAATATTGTTGTAAATCTCCACACCTGAGTTTTGCTACATTCGCTCCGAGAATCTGCTCCATCTACTGCATGCCCTGCGTTGAGAGAAGTGCACGATATTGTGTCAAAGAAATCATCCTTGTTATAGACAAGCTGTAATAGAAAGAGCACCATGAAAGAAAATGAAAGAAAAATATCTTATGTTCAAGCCTAAGCAATATCTTAAAATAATTGCTCTAAAAATAAGAAGTTTTTTTAGTAGTGTTTGGTGAAAAAACTCATGGGAACAAAGAATACGAAAATAACAGCTTAGTTTGTTTCTAGCAGGGAAATTGAGTGTAATCAACTTTGAGCTCAATATTATAATAATGAATTGGAGTACACTCTGCTTCAGTTAGAATTGTTTCGTGTTTCTCGTTTCCAAGTGTTCCCCAAACTTTACCTTTTTTAAGCTTCTCATTCATGGTTGTAAAGTCAAATTCTTCGGAAAATCGAGTCACCCCAGGTTGACCCTGGAAATTTAAAGAAAGCATAAAAAACTCTATCCTATAAAAAGAAAATTAGTTAATGACGATAAATGATGATATGATGAGAAATTGGGCCATAAGTCATAAAATTGATTGACAAATAGATTTTCTGTTTTCAAGGTGGTAATGGAGTGTAATGGAGTGAAAACCCTGAAGCAACAGGTAGCAATTGCTTTGTCAAAGTGCTCAAAGATCAATGATCAAGGAGGTAACTGAGAGTAAAAGGGTATAGGGCACGATAAGAAAATAAATTCAAATGCAAGCTTATTATGCATACCATCTGCAACAAGAATTCTTGAATAAGGCAATGTTTCTAGAGCTGCCGCAACATCTTTAACAAGTGCAACATCATCACTGGCGTGGATAACATAAATCATATTTTTGAGTAGCTCATTTCTACCACCTTTAAGAGGGGGTTCCTACACGTTCCAACTCAAATGACAACTTTAATTAGAGTCACAATCAACAAATAAAAGGTTAATGAGTCAAAAATGATGAAGACTGGTGAGGTGAAATGGAGAACTCGGAATAAACCTGGAAGAGTGGGTGGCACCAATTCCAGGTCTTCCATGCTTGACAGGCTTGTAAGAAATGGAGAACTTGGCAAGGTAGTGCCCAATACTATCGCCGGCTTGATCTCAACCTGGTTGAACGTCTTGCCGTTGTAGACCCCAATGATGTTGCCAATCATCTCGGGAACTATGATCATGTTGCGGATGTGTGTTCTCACAGGTACGGGCTTCTCACCAGCAGGTGCATCTTTTTTCTATATCAAGCAACATACAAAAAAAATATTATGTATCACATTGAAGAAAAAAATCAGTTACTACAAACAAAAATTCACCACAATATTATCAATAAAATTCCATAAAATACATCAAGAATAAAGCAACAATAGTAGCTATTAAACTTTCAAAGAATTACAAGAAAGAAAGTTTACACCAACATAACAAAAGTAAAACAATTTAGTAGGGTGACATTTTTAGCAAGGCCCTGTGAGGACCGGATAGCTAGAAATGTTCCAATTGCAGTTACGTCAGAACATGCAGAATACCTAGACACCACAAAAGCCTTAGTTTAATATGTTGCATTTTTTGCATCAAGAATTGTATAACAAAAGCTCACAATTTCAAGGTCCAAGAAGGATCAAGATTTACATGCTGGCATAAAACAAAGAACATTGTATACAGAGTGCTATATTTAACTTTCAAGAATCAGAGGTAACTTTACATCTATAGTTTCCTCCCTTCAAAGTTTAATTGGGTTTGTATTTTGTGATGTTGTGAATGATGAAAAGGATTATAGTTGCTCTCAGTCTACGACCAAGGTCTTCCACAAATAGAAGGCCAAAGAAAGGAGGATCCTTGTGAGATACCATATTATTCATACTGCTACTTCAGAGCTTGAAGAACCTTCTTTCTTCCCTCTTTGAAACGGAATCGATCAAATTCCCCCTCAAAGCGAGCAAACATCATCAGGAAACAGCAAGCTATAAAGCAATATAAAATAAATGAACAATGGAAAATACAAGAAACCACCTCCCCCGGCTTCTCTTTCAGTGTGATTAAAGCAAAAAATAGTCGCCATTGAGCCATTTTCAAAAATTGAAGGAAGAAAAAAAATTAAATGTGTTACATATTGCTCAAAATGCACAACATCATCAAGAAACAAACTAATCCAGTTAATTTATATACCAACATAATCTTCTTGAGAACATATACATTATACTATAATATATATAAAATTTTGGATATCGAAATCCGATATCCGAAATTTGCAATTTAAAATCGGATTTGATATTATCGGATTTGGATACCTTAATATCTGAATTCGTATCTGAATAAAGATAATATTCAAAAATATTCAGGTATCCGAATCCGATATAAGAAACTTTGAATAATATCCGAAAGTTCGGATACGGAATTGAATCGGATTCGAATTTTCGACTATGGTTTAGGTTGGATTTAGGAAGAACGGTCTACAACTTATTTTACACGAAGGAAGCATAATCTACTCTTCCATCACTGGCTATGGAACTTCTAAGTAAATAACATAATTTGTCCAAATCTCAACCCACCTAAGAACTGACTAATAGCCCCAAAAAACAAAGCAGAAACTAATAAAACATGTAGATTCCAAGAGAGCTCTCCTTAAATTTAAATTCCGTCCAACCTTTTTTGATCAGTTTCTACCATCCAAGAAGGTCTGTAAAGGAATTAGTAATATCAAAGCACAACATACTTAGAGAACATAGAAATAAGCCTTTAGATTAAAGAAAACAGGAAAAACATTAGGAAGGAGTCCATACTTGTTCATTATGAAGTTAATTGTTCCTTGCTCTTCGCGTCCGAACAACAACCCTTGCCTCAATGAGAATCCCATCTTGTTGCATTACATCATTACACTGTGGCAAATTTAAGATGGTGAAGAGGCGAGCGACGGTTGCCATGACGTCGACAGGATTAACAGATTCTAATGTGGGCCCCGAAAAGAAGAAGCATTGGTGGTCAGAAAAGGGGAAGAAGCGAGGAAGAACCCTAGGTTTAGGGCCAGGGAGGAAGATATGGTGGGGGGAGAGAGAATCTTAGGGTTAGGGTTTGGGATTTTCGTTTGTCGGGGAAGATAAGAGAAAAAGGAGAAAACGAGACGGGATTTACGGGGCTTAAGATTTGGAGAGGTTCTCAGTTCTCACGATTTGGGAATTTTGAATTTTATTTAGGGTCCGACTATTGACACCCCACCCATTTCTAAGTATACCAAAAAAAAAAAAAAAAAAAAAAAAAACAACGTAAAAGTCCTATTCTACCCCCCATTGCTGAGTACACCCCACTCTCCTCCCTCCCCCTCCTCCTCCTCCCCGCCGCCTCTCCTCCTCCGACGACCAGTTCCCTCCGACGACCCTCCCCAGTCCCCCTCCTCCTCCCCGCCGCCTCTCCTCCCCCTCCGCCGCATCTCCTCCGACCCCCCCCCCCCTCATCCCGACCCGCCGCCTCCTCCTCCTCCTCCGACCCTCCCCCCCCCCCGGGACCCACCTCCTCCTCCTCTGACCCCCCCTCATCCCGACCCGCCTCCTCCTCCTCCTCCTTCGACCCTCCCCCCCCCCCGGCTCCTCCTCCGTTCGACCAGTACAGGTCGAACCTACCGCGTCCAAATTTTTTTTAATTTTTTTTTTGGGTCGCGGTCGTCGGGGATCGGAGAGGGGGAAGAGGAGGAGGAGGCGGGTCGGGATGAGGGGGGGTCAGAGGAGGAGGAGGTGGATCCCGGGGGGGGGGAGGGTCAGAGGAGGAGGAGGAGGAGGAGGCGGCGGGTCGGGATGAGGGGGGGGTCGGAGGAGATGCGGCGGAGGGGGAGGAGAGGCGGCGGGGAGGAGGAGGGGGACTGGGGAGGGTCGTCGGAGGGAACTGGTCGGAGGAGGAGGAGAGGCGACGGGGAGGAGGAGGAGGAGGAGGGGGGAGGGAGGAGAGTGGGGTGTACTCAGCAATGGGGGGTAGAATAGGACTTTTACTTCTTCTTTTTTTTTTTTTGGATGTACTTAGAAATGGGTGGGGTGCCAATAGTCGGACCCTTTTATTTAATCTTAAGTAAATTAATTTTAGGAACACTTTAGCAGTTTGGAACGGTGAAGAAGTGTTTCACGATTTCAAAACGCCTATATTCCATTCCAAAGCTTAAAATAATAAATGTTTCAAATTATCCTTTTTGGTGTAGTGAGATTCCGGAGGGGTTTGGCCAAGGAGACCCGAGTGTATGTCAATACGAGCCAGGATACAACTTCAGCTGATATAGTGGCGATAGCTCAGGTGACAGAGGAAGACTTAGACCTTAGACACAAGAGGACCCATGATCCAGCTAGGGGAGATGATAGTTCGGGACCAACGAAGCATCCCATTTTCAGAAGGGAACCTCCCAGCCTCAGCTAGAGTATCACCACCAGTTAGAGCCTTCACCCAGCAGCAGCCTCAGAGGCAGTTTCAGCTAGCTCCCACTTGTACTTACTGTCGGAGGACAGGATTTGTTTGTATTGTAGTTCCTCAGCACGCTTGATGATGGAATGCATCTTGGCACCTATTCGCCCTGCTTAGGGGACAACTCCTGCCTTTAGAGCACCGGTGAGACTTGTTGGAGCTCAGCAGCCGAGGAAAGTAGAGCTTTTATGATGACTGTCGAGGGGACCGATGTTGCTGGTGATATGTTAGTAGGTCATATTCCTTTTCTTTCCTTTCTCACTCCTTGATCTGTTGATTTATTAGTACCTTATAGTTGCATTGATAATTTTTATGCTAGAACCCATGATAGAGATTGCAATATCATGATAGGTAGAGATCTTAACCATGCATGCTTGATAACTTTGAATGTTAGTTTGTTAATTGTATATTGCGTGATCTTAGCTAGACTAGATGAGTGAACCATACCCTGACCCTAGAGCTGAGAGGTATTTTCCTTCTTTTTTGTGCTTGTTTGTCTTTTAATTTCAAGGGCAAAATTATTTTTAAGGAGGGTAGATTTGTCACTGCCATATTTATAGATAGGGTTATTTTTGTCATTTTATATTATTTATATATTGTGCACATTTATCTATTTAATTATAGTTATTATGGTTGGTGGGCTAGCCTATTTATTGGACTCAAGCTATTGAACCCAATTAGATTTGACATGACACTTGGACCAACACTTTAGATTAGGCCCAATTAAGTCATTTTATTTAATAAATAAGGATTAGTATAATTATCATAATAAGCTTAGAAGATTCCACTAATTAGATTAACCCTTCATGACAACTTGGAGGGGCAAATGAGACATTGTGCATTGGATGAGGGGAAGGAGTGCAGCCGGCCCTAATAATAGGGAGAGCACTTTCTTTCTTCCTCTTTAGTTGTGCCATTTATTTCTCATTTGGTGTTCTTTCCCAAATTGATTCATCCTTCATCAAATTTCCTTCAATTCATTCCCAATCCTCTTTATTTTCATCCCTTGGAGGAGCCTAGGAGCTTAGTAGCAAGAAGCACTAGTAGGGCTAGGAGTTCGTGTCCTAATCGTGTCCCTCAGACTTTGCATTAGGAATCCATCTTCTAATAGATATATATCTCAATTTCCCCTCTATGTAGACTCTAATTGTTCAATTTAACCATTAGGAATCCACTCATGGACTAGGACTATCTATAGGAGGAAGAATTAGGTTCTAGTAGGCTCTATTGTGAAAGTTACATTGAGTTTTGTGTCCAATTTGGAGAAAATTTGAGATTGGTGCACCAAGTGTTTGTCATATGGTAGTTTAGATCTATCTAGACCTATTTTGATTGTGTGTGGCTAGATACGTGTCAACAATTGGATATGAGTAGGTCGTATCATGATACGCTATGATACAAAGTCATTTTTAGGATTTCTCCCTTCGACACTTGCGACATGCATATCAAATCCTCCATGACACATTACATTAGGTATAATTTTCATCAATTAGGCTCTAATTAGCACTTTGGGCATGCCCGTATATTTTAGACACTATTTGGTGAGCTTTTGTAGTGGTATCTTGGGCATATCACGCGAGTATCATAGAGTTGGTGCGATACTCGTGTGGTGCACGATAGGTATTTGATAATTTGTCATAGGATATATATATATATATATATATATATATATATATGTGTGTGTGTGTGTGTGTATGTGTGTGTGTGTGTGTGTGTGTGTGTGTGTGTGTGTGTGTGTGTGTGTTGTGTCACTACAAGAAAAATGACTTATGGTGACAATTTTTTCCCATCACCAAAGGGTTTAGTTGACGGTTTCCCTTCCGTCAGCTAGGCCAGTGTCAGCAAAAGTCTCCACTTTAGTTGACGGTCGTTGAATGACCTTAGTTGACGGGTTTTAGCCGTCAACTAAAATTTCTTTAGTTGACGAGTTTTAGCCGTCAACTAAACCTAGTTTTAGACCCAGTTTTAGATCGTCAATATTGGTGCATACTTTTTTTGACGCTGGCCTAGCTAACGGTTAATGACCGTCAACATGGATTCTCTTTTTGTTGACGTTTCTTAGCCGTCAAGAGACCATGTTTATCAATTCCATTTACGTTGCCAACGTTACGAGATCCACGCATAATATCAAATCCAGAAATGCGTAATATAAATTCTAGAATCTCTCACAAACATCAAATAATTTACAAGCACATTTTATATTAACAAAACAAACATGTTCTTACATTCAACCAGTTTTTTTGTTCAGTTAACCAATAAAAAGATAAACTTTGTTCACAGATCACACTTGTACATGATACACGAACCAAATTTTATATTAACTAATTCCACAACAAAACGAAATACCCTTAACGAAAGCCGCAGCTTCACAAACCGTATCGCAACCGAAGCCCGCAGCTTCACAAACCATCAAAACCGAAGCTCGCAGCTTCACAAACCATCATTCATCGAGAATACCTGTAGCCAATTAAAAAGACATTGTTAGTATTGGACTGGTATCAATAAGGAAATATTTGAACGAAGACTGACACAATATCGTTGTTAGTATTGGACTGGTATAAATCACATATAGATTAAACGAAGAAATATTTGATACACTATCATCAACAAGGAGTGATACAACAAGTAGGTGATGCAATAATATATAGGACAGAAATATATAAACATGGACTGCTACTAAGGTTTAAACCAAACCCGAGCCCCTCCTATTTGTGATACTAAAACAAAATCGAGTATCAAGGCTCTCAAATTGATACAGTGTCTGAGCACAAATAAAACTAAAGACTGAACTATGAATGACTGACTGAAACAAAAGTAATTTAGGATTGAAACCATTAGCAAATAGGAATTGAAACCAACATCCCAAGGAATGATATTAAATGTCCACTGACTGAAACATCCCCCTTTTCATTTACCCAGTAAACTGAACTGTTACTTAGAATGAGAAGTAGGGACTGAACTATATAGAATTTGGAGACTGGACAGTGACTGATACAAGAAATTAATAGAGCCCCTACCCCCCTCTTCACTGTAACTTGATTTACATGAAGGTAAAGGGCTAAACTTAAGAAATAGGACTGTACAAATCAACAAGGACTGATGCAATTCAGTATACTGACTGAAGCTAAACCCATGATGACTGATACCATTGGTAATTCCCCCTTCACACATTATTTAACAGTGAACAAAATCATGGACTGATACCATGATGATTGATACCCACGATGATTGCTAGTATCAAAGTCCATTTGAATTACAAGTCAGAACTCTGATACTCATTGCTTTCACCCAATTGTAAGTCTGATTTGCGGAGATACTCTGATACTCACTGTGTCCACTAGAACTCTTGTGCTCACTGATACTCACTACCAATAGAGAATAATGATATGCAGAGATACTCTGATACTTACTGTGTGTCACGCCCTAATTCGGTAGAATCGATAGTCGACCCTCGGACGTGATGTCGTACGAACCTAGGTTGCGCTCGCACAAGGCACTTTTATAAGGTTATCTGAAACACAATAACAAGAGTGTGCAGAGTACACTGAACATATTGTATAGAAGAAAACTTGAGCTTTATTGATAATGAACATCATATTACAAACTCGATACAAAGGTACCATACGGGCCTACAAACTGACTCCATTACAAAATAAACGTCGATGGGATAGTCATTCCATACATTACACCCCTTTATACAACCAAAATATGCAGACATCTTGAATCTGAGAGAGTTGCAACATCTTGGCTTGGACGGTTGCGGATGTCTTCAAAAGATGAGAGTTTTGCTTTCGTACACTAGCAAGGCTTCAGAAGGTTGCAGCGTCGCCTTCATTTCCTCAGCATGCTATCTGGGTCGGAGCACCTGTGGAGAGCGAGGGTCAGTACATTACACAAGTACTAGTGGGTGGCAAATTAAATCCCGTGCTCTCATTTGGCTCAAGAATTTAGGTGAATCATGCAGTATATTTAGTGATCTTTCTAGCCATCCTAGTCAGTTTTATGCAAGCAGTTTGACGAAACGTAAATAAGGTAAATTATGCTAGAACTTACCCACGGTAGAGCGTGTCGTGAAACATAAAGCTTACCAGCACCTTCCCTGTCAGTTTAATATTAATTCATATTAAGTGTGCGATGTGGAGGTCACTAGCATTAACTAGCCATCTTGGACATAGCCTGGTTAGACGGGGTCCTTTCAACGCAAGTAGCAAGCTCCGTTGCAAGTCCTCGAATTAATCATTGCTTAATCCCAGCTCGACTATACCGTGTTTCCTCCTAGGTTGAAGCGGTCTCGTGGCCCCTGGTTATCGTTCGAGGAAATAAACGCCCTTGTGCATAAGTTGTCCATGACCGTGCTAGACTAAACTAGTTATTCAAGCATGGTATATGATTCATAGTAAACTTAACCAAACTCGGCGCATCCCACCTTGTCATTTTGCAGTGTACATTCGTTGGTTCATTACCTTTTGCTTAACATAGTTTGATGGAAAACATATTATTAGCAAGCATATGAACAGTTCTATGATAAGCAGTTCTATAGCCCGTATACGTGAAATGTCGTGCAACGGTTTATTGGAATAAGCCTTTGTTTTATTGCATTTACAACTTAGCATAGCATATGTTGGTATCGATAATACATTGGAGAAAAGGTCGATGAGAGAAGGGTCAGCCACTCTCCTTAATCTTACTTGAGGCGAGGAACTGGTTGGCTGTACTTAGACATCGCTTACGCGATCACCTGAAATCGCATAAGCAACTGATTAGAACACTATGCCATTCAAGGAGTTCGATACGAAATATGAAGTTCGAAAATGCAAGCTATGAAAACCATCGAAAACATTCATGAAAACCAAAGCCAAAGAGCAAGTGTGGCATAAAAAGTAGAGCAACGGGAGGTCTCTCCCGACTCAGCCGTAAAGTCTATCCTCGAGGCACAACCCGCTGAATACGGGACTTAATTCTGAAGAAGCATTTCCATAATGAGAAAATGATCTTAATTTAATCGTTCCCGTTCGACCGATTCAATCGATCCCGATCTATCGGTTCTGATTGAATCGATAGCGGCAATGTTCCATTCTCGCGCATCCCGTAGACGAAAATGGGGCACGATGTAGGGATGGGATACTACACTGTGTCTACAAGTTTCAAGCATGTGAGCACTCTCATACTCTGATAAAATCCAAAAATTACCACTCTTGTATACTGTTGCATGCAGGTACACAAGCATGTGAGCACACTCACACATTACACTCAACACATACACACGTGTATAGAAAACATCCTTACTCATGAGCTACTCACACACACTTGCACAGGAAACACTCGCCATTACATAGTCACACAACATGTATCTTGAACACAAGTATCATGAACATGAGTATCAGAGCTAATACTAGTAATGCTTAGTAGTGGCTTAGTATCATGAGTATCAATATGGTGAAGACCGAAGTTGTCGTATGGTGAAGTTGTCGCTGAGAATAGGGTTTTCAAGAGGGAACGTAGCCGCCGAGGAGACCATGGACGCCAAGGAGACCATGGACGCCGAGGAGAGAGTTTTAGGGAGTGGAAGGGGAGGGATTTCTGAGAGGAACGACGGATAAGAAGGGTTTTTGAGAGTTTTGGGAGAGGAACTTCTAATGTTTTAGAAAGAGATCGGGCCTTTGAGCAGCAGGGATTAAACATAAAAACTGTCAATAAGCTAAAAATTTTGAAAAAAATTACGATAATGGCATCTGAAATAGTCACGGGAATTCACCCCCTACTTTATTTGACGGCTTTAAACTAGCCGTCAAGTAAACATGGTGGATTATGTGACGGTTTTACCAAACTCATCAACTAAAGTGGTACAATATTGTATAGTTAACACAAATTAGGAGTTTAGCTGACACAAGGCCTTATCTGTCAAGTAAAACAGAATAGTTGACAAAAATTACTGACCATCAATAAAAAAACTCGTCAACAAATGTCATTTTTCTTGTAGTGTGTTTGTGTGTGTAAGTGTTTATATATGTGGATATGTGAGTGTGTGTGTGTATATACATAAAGGATAGTGTATGTGTGTATATATATATGGTGTGCTAGTGTAGAGATGGTGAGTTCATGGGTGTATGGTGTGTGTGCAGAGACTGCTGGTTAGGAATGCAGTATATGTATAGGAAAAACTTGAGTGCAAGGATTATAACAGTAGTATTAGGGGTGTGCAGTTAGTATCAATTGATACTAAAGTGGATTTAGCTACTGTAGTACAGCTAGGGGGAAATCTGTAAGAGTGTAGAGAAGGGATTGAAGGGGGGATGCTGCTGCAATAGGCAACATAGCAGCTAGCCAAGTAGCTAGCAGTGTCAGCAGCAACTTGCTGTAGTAGGTGCAGCAACAGTAGTATCAGAAGCAACAATAACAATAGAGGCAAGTAGTAGCAGCAGTAGGAGCAAAAGTAGTAGCAGCAGTAAGAGCAAAAGTAGTAGCAGCAGTAGGAGCAAAAGTAGCAGCAGCAGTAGTATTACCTGCATCAGTAGCAATAGGAGCCCAGCAGCAGTAGCAATAGGGAAAGCAATAGTAGCAGTAGGAATAGAAGCAGTAGTAGCATTGCTAGAGCAGCAGCAGCTGCTAGATTCTTGTAGCAGCAAGCAGGCAACATATGCAGTTGCATTAGCAGCAGGGCTTAGACAGCAGCAAGGTATGAAGAAGCACAAGTGCATCCCTGTGCACAAAGCAACTAGGACAACAGGTGCACATGTTAGATTGTAGATAGTTCGCTACTAGGGCAAGGGGTTGATCCTAGCAATACATATGTGTGTGTGCCATGTATGTATAAGAATGGGTAAGCCAAGATATTCTATAGGTAAGGTGGGAGTGAAGGTTAATTGGGTATACCAAGGTATTGGTATATGCAAGCCTAGCATAGGTAATAGGTCTAGTGTAGATATTGGTATGGGCATTACTATATGTAACATGTGGATATGGGTATAGTGTATGTGTTATAAAGCATGGGTAATGGAATTAGTACATAAGGGCATTGATATTAATATTTAGGTTTGGCTCAAAGCCTAGACATCAATTTTGGTTCAAGGTTAGGGATTAGAGTATTAGTTAAGGTTGAATTAGTATACTTGATCTTGATAGTAGGTAACTAGCTCATATATACATTTTATTAAAAAAAAAAGCTCACCAATGACCCTCTAGCGTAGTGGTAATGGTGAGGCATGTGGCCCGAGTGGTCAAGAGATCGATTCCCGATGGGAGCGTTCGCCATAATTACCATTTTCAAATATATATATATATATATATATATATATATATATATATATATATATATATATATATATACTAGCTAGCTATCTAGTATGGCCAATACCTTCAAGGTATGGACCTAGAAACCCAGGTATGACCTAGAATTTTCTAGTTTGACCATAGAAACAAGGTATTGACCTAGTTTGACTTCTAAGACCTAGAATTGATCTATAAACCAAGTTTAGGACTAGTTAAACATGTTTTATGATTTCAAATCACTCCTTGACATGGAAATTCATATATAGGTCACTTGGACTCCAGTTTCGACACTGATTTATGTTTACAGCTCAGGACCACAAGTAAGAGTATTCCATGATCTCTTTCATTCCCTAATAGTTTCTATATTTTATTGATTTAGATATGTGTTCCGTGCTTATTGTCACACTGGATACACGTGATTAGTACTTGTGCATTTTATCTATGTTTATCATGTTTCGTGATTCCGTGCTTATCGTGATTACTGTGTTTATTTTGTTTATCATGTTACATGTTTCGTGTCGTGACTTGGGTCCACGATAACTATTCGAATGGGAGAGGAAATGCCTTAGTATATATGTGGTCAAACCTATAGCCCATATTTATTGTCGACCATGGAAAAGTAGACCGTGGATAATAGTTGGATCATGCACAGCCGATCACATATAGAATATAGCATCTACAAAACACTTGGTAGCAGTTAGCTATTTCTTCATATGTCTTTTCTCACTCATATCATGTTTTCCTTGTTTATTGCCTACTTGCCATTTATTGTTCCATATTTCATGATTTCTTGTTTACTGTATCTCCACATTTCTATTTATTGTTATATAGTTTATATCATGTTATGAATAGTTATTATGCTTGTACTTGCTCCAATTCTGACTGGATATATTTTTCAGTTGACGAGCTCGATGATATGTATCCTACTTATTACGTTGCTCAGGAAACCTAAGGAGTGGATCCCCCGACAGAGTAGTTTAGCTTTTTCATGATGGATGCTAGTTAGCTAGCATAGTTATGACCGAATTTGTCTCCGGAATATTATACTTGCGTTATATATATATATATATATATATATATATATATATATATATATATATATATATATATATATATATATATATATATTTTTTTAAATAAAAATAAAAATAAATAAATATATATATATATATATATATATATATATATATATATATATATATATATATATATATATATATATATATATATATAGGAATTGTTGATTTACTGGACTTGAGATTTAGGTTGTGATTTGTCTTGGTTTTGAAACCTCTTCTAAATCTTTTCATCTATCTTAGCACTCGTGATTGAGTATTAGTTTTCATATTTGATCTCATTTTAGACATATTCATTACAATAGTATTTATTTAGATATTATACTGTGAGAGTTAAGTTATATACTGCTAGTCTAGACAACTTTCTATCTCCGATGTTGTGGTGTAGGCTGGGCGTGTCCCACACACTCGTACCCCTACATCTGGGTGCGGCTCGTGACAATTCTGAATGTCATCATCGTCATATTGTAGAAACAAGCTTATCACTCCACTCACATTGTAAGCCCACTTCCCGAATTTTTTTTATTTTTTTACTTTGATTATGATTTATTTTTATGGTCACTAAAGGTCGTACCTAAGCTCATAAGGGAGCTATGTATCATATTGTGGTCATATGGCCCTTAGATAGTTATATGAACACTTTTTAGCTACTTTATATTTAATATGAATTTTATATAATTTTTAGATATTTATTTCATTAAATTTTATATATTTTTAAGGCTTCTAATATTTATTATGAGGCCATTTGGGACTAATATGAGGTAAACTATTTTTATTTATATTCTAGGAGGTTAGATATATTTTCTGTAATTTTCTATAATTTTTTAGGAATTTTTAGGAATTTATTTGAGTTTATTTGGCCTTAGAATAATTTTTAAATCATTTATGTAATTAATTATCCAGTCATACCCAGTCAGCGCTGGCCGGGCCCACCCATCAGCCATTGCAGCGCCCAGTTAGAGGGTGCTGACTGTACCCACCCTATATATATATTTTTGCTGAACAGTAAACCCTAATTTAATTCTGGCCGATTTTGAGGAAACTTGTTCCAATGAGACCCCCGACTTTCCGAGGCGATTGCGGACAACTCCGACCTCCTTTTTGCATGTCGTTGTTTTGTTGGATTTGTATTGAGGTATACCTTTCGTATATCTAATTTATTTTTATTATCTCTCAACCTTAATTTCTGTAAAATTCGTAGAGTATCGGTTGTCCGAAACTTGACACGATTCATTGTTTTCGAGATTTCGGGAGAACCAAAAATCGAAATCACGAACCGTTTGAAGTTTCGGAAAAATAACACAGATCTCTACGACATATATTTTTTCCAAAAATTAATTTGTTCATCTAATATTTTAGTTATTCTGTTGAACTCAAAATTGATCGGTGAATCACCATTTTGGTCACGATTAGCCATAACGGCGATATCTTTTGACCAAAACGTGAATTTGTGGCACGGTTGATTCCAGCGCACTCGTGGCACTGAAATCTACCAAGATACATTTTCAAAATATAGAGTTCACAATATTTGACTAGATAGTCAACGACACGCCTCGATTTGCGTGTCATGGTTTCCAAAATTGAAAACATGACTTTTGATGACCAAATATGCATGTTTAGATTATTATTAGGTTAAATTATGTTTTTAAGTATTTTATTTTAGAATTAACTATCAATCGATTAGTAACCCAATTAGCCACTTATTCCATGAATTTAGAACTAGAACATTAGAATTGACTTGTGGTTTTCATACATAGTTCGTGGTACGATGTATATTATAGGTTGACAGCTTCTAGATTGAAAATCCCTTCATCCTCGACTTGAGACTTTGGTTTGTGCAAGGATTCAGGCAAGCACACTTTCTGATTTCTTTCGATTCATAGTAGTCTTTCCATTTCATATTTATACATATGCTCTTGCTTGTTGACACATTGTTACACGGATTAGTGTTATGGATCTTTACATACTATATTTCGTAATTGTCGTGTTTTCGTATTTCGTGACTTGTTCGAGTCCATGAGTACTAGTCGGGAGAAAAAATATTTAGTAGACATGTGGACTACCCAGAACTATCCCCCATGTTTTTTATGGAGAATAGCAGGTGCACACGACACGTGCAGGGTGCCTGATTTACCCCCTCGCCGTTCACATGTCAAAACTGATATTTTAAAACACATAGATAGTTGTCTTTTACTTGTTGTTCCTTGTTTTATTCACCACTTGCCATGTCACCCCATTTACATATTTTCTCCAGTGGATACATCATGTTATAGAGTTATCTACTTGCTTTCTAGACATGCCATGATATCAGTTACTTTCTAGTTTCATCTCACATATGATATTTTTATGTCTTGTGAATTCTATTGTATTTTCGCTTTGCCATCGGTTGGTGTGCTTGTTCCATTCCTGACTGGAAACTAACATTTTTCAGGTTAGCTGTGGCTTCACTTAGCATTGGGAGATACAGGTGTACTTGTAGGCAGAAACCTAGAAATTAGATAGAAGTGGTATCATTTTTATTAATTGTAAGAATCTTGTATTTTCTTTAAATATAAATGTTGTAAAGGTTGTAATCAATTTAGAAATGTGAATGAGCAATAAATATTATATTTATTTCATGTTCAGCATCATGGCCTTGACAGCGTTCTACCGTTGACTCTGCGGCGTAGACTGGCTTGGACACATCTCGTATCCGAAAAGCGGGTGCGGGTCGTGACAAGTTTTGTGGTAGCCCATACAGGTCCGTTTTCGCAAAAGATTGCAAACTCGTGGTAGTACTTAAGTTAGTCGTACTACTGCGAGCCTGCGACTAGAAAGTGCTCATTCACAATTAGGATTGATTTCATTTTTAGAAGAATGACTAGGACTAGGAGTCTCTTATTTAATTTGACCCTTGGGTAGTTAAGATTATTAAATAGGCCATGTGAGTTAGCCAATGATTTATTGAATTCTAGGCCCTATGGATTAATTGAGGAATTTTCTAGGAGAATATGTTATTTTGTTTTGACATGATGGTATGAGTAAAGGTGGGTAGACTATTCGCTTGGTAAGTTAGATCTTCCTAGAATTCATGCCCTAATCCTGATAAATTATTTAAATTTTCTTTTTTCCCTTTTAGATATCACCTTCATATCGTAAGGTCTGAATTAATTACTTATTTCCATTTTGGCATATTTTTATAGTTTCTGCCTCTGTTATCCATATATGAATCTCGCGTTAATTATTTTATTTAACTTTCCCTTCAACTATTTGAATAACCATGAGATAGAGATTAGAATATTTATAATTCTCCTATCTTTAGATATTTCCTTCCTAACCAATCATTATATTTTCAAGACTTGAGACTTATAAAACAGACACCTATACCTTTCCTTGGAACTTGTTTGAATTTCTACGAACTCCTTGGAGATTCTTATGGATATAGTTGGAAAAAATTTTTGATGACTTACAATGGCAAGGCAGATGCGTACTATCCCCTTTTATTTGAATTATTGATACTGCGGGTTCACGGCAGCCAGCAGCGCACTGGCGTAGCATGACCCCTAAGTTGAAATAATTTCAAGTAAGCGTAGGTTGTCAAATATTACTAAAAATATATCCTAGTTGTATTATTTGATCATTTGATTTATTGTGTCAATATTGGATATAGTTGATAGCTAGTGTTCGATACCATATTATATTTGAGTCATGATACCAAGGGTTTACTGCAGCCAGATGTACACTGGCGGGACATAAATTTTCGGTAAGGTGACTTCATGTATACATATTGTTTTTGAATATTATAGAGACTACATCCTTTTGGCATATGATATTGATTTATTTCTTATTCTTTTCCTTTATTTCTTGAACCTTTCTATCTTATCCTTCTATTTTTGGAACGTTATTTGGCTCCTAGCAATCTTTAAAACATATTTGATTTTCTTCTGCTAGATTCCTAATCTTATCTAGATGTTGATTCTTAATCGTATCATCCGAAATTTCGAGAACAAATTTTTTTAAGATGGGTAGGTTTGTAAGCCCACTACCCAAATTTTTTTTATTTTTTATTTTGATTATAATTTATTTTTATGGTCACTAAGGGTCGTACCTAAGCTAATAAGGGAGCTATGTATCATATTGTGGTTATATGGCTCTTAGATAGTTATATGAACACTTTTTAGCTACTTTATATTTAATATGAATTTTATATAATTTTTAGATATTTATTTCATTAAATTTTATATATTTTTAAGGCTTCTAATATTTATTATGAGGCCATTTGGGACTAATATGAGGTAAACTATTTTTATTTATATTCTAGGAGGTTAGATATATTTTCTGTAATTTTCTACAATTTTTTAGGAATTTTTAGGATTTTATTTGAGTTTATTTGGCCTTAGAATAATTTTTAAATCATTTATGTAATTAATTATCCAGTCATACCCAGTCAGCGCTGGCCGGGCCCACCCATCAGCCATTGCAGCGCCCAGTTAGAGGGTGCTGACTGTACCCACCCTATATATATATTTTCGCTGAACAGTAAACCCTAATTTAATTCTGGCCGATTTTGAGAAAACTTGTTCCAATGAGACCCCCGACTTTCCGAGGCGATTGCGGACAACTCCGACCTCCTTTTTGCATGTCGTTGTTTTGTTGGATTTGTATTGAGGTATACCTTTCGTATATCTAATTTATTTTTATTATCTCTCAACCTTAATTTCTGTAAAATTCGTAGAGTATCGGTTGTCCGAAACTTGACACGATTCATTGTTTTCGAGATTTCGGGAGAACCAAAAATCGAAATCACGAACCGTTTGAAGTTTCGGAAAAATAACACAGATCTCTACGACATATATTTTTTCCAAAAATTAATTTGTTCATCTAATATTTTAGTTATTCTGTTGAACTTAAAATTGATCGGTGAATCACCATTTTGGTCACGATTAGCCATAACGGCGATATCTTTTGACCAAAACGTGAATTTGTGGCATGGTTGATTCCAGCGCACTCGTGGCACTGAAATCTACCAAGATACATTTTCAAAATCTAGAGTTCATAATGTTTGACTAGATAGTCAACGATACGCCTCGATTTGCGTGTCATGGTTTCCAAAATTGAAAACATAACTTTTGATGACCAAATATGCATGTTTAGATTATTATTAGGTTAAATTATATTTTTAAGTATTTTATTTTAGAATTAACTATCAATCGATTAGTAACCCAATTAGCCACTTATTCCATGAATTTAGAACTAGAATATTAGAATTGACTTGTGGTTTTCATACATGGTTCATGGTACGATGTATATTATAGGTTGACAGCTTCTAGATTGGAAATCCCTTCATCCTCGACTTGAGACTTTGGTTTGTGCAAGGATTCAGGCAAGCACACTTTCTGATTTCTTTCGATTCATAGTAGTCTTTCCATTTCATGTTTATACATATGCTCTTGCTTGTTGACACATTGTTACATGGATTAGTGTCATGGATCTTTACATACTATATTTCGTAATTGTCGTGTTTTCGTATTTCGTGACTTGTTCGAGTCCATGAGTACTAGTCGGGAGAAAAAATATTTAGTAGACATGTGGACTACCCAGAACTATTCCCCATGTCTTTCATGGAGAATAGCAGCTGCACACGACACGTGCAGGGTGCCTGATTTACCCCCTCGTCGTTCACATGTCAAAACTGATATTTCAAAACACATAGATAGTTGTCTTTTACTTGTTGTTCCTTGTTTTATTCACCACTTGCCATGTCACCCCATTTACATATTTTCTCTAGTGGATACATCATGTTATAGAGTTATCTACTTGCTTTCTAGACATGCCATGATATCAGTTACTTTCTAGTTTCATCTCACATATGATATTTTTATGTCTTGTGAATTCTATTGTATTTTCGCTTTGCCATCGGTTGGTGTGCTTGTTCCATTCCTGACTGGAAACTAACATTTTTCAGGTTAGCTGTGGCTTCACTTAGCATTGGGAGATACAGGTGTACTTGTAGGCAGAAACCTAGAAATTAGATAGAAGTGGTATCATTTTTATTAATTGTAAGAATCTTGTATTTTCTTTAAATATAAATGTTGTAAAGGTTGTAATCAATTTAAAAATGTGAATGAGCAATAAATATTATATTTATTTCATGTTGAGCATCATGGCCTTGACAGCGTTCTACCGTTGACTCTGCGGCGTAGACTGGCTTGGACACATCTCGTATCCGAAAAGCGGGTGCGGGTCGTGACAAATTTTGTGGTAGCCCATGCAGGTCCGTTTTCGCAAAAGATTGCAAACTCGTGGTAGTACTTAAGTTAGTCGTACTACTGCGAGCCTGCGACTAGAAAGTGCTCATTCACAATTAGGATTGATTTTATTTTTAGAAGAATGACTAGGACTAGGAGTCTCTTATTTAATTTGACCCTTGGGTAGTTAAGATTATTAAATAGGCCATGTGAGTTAGCCAATGATTTATTGAATTCTAGGCCCTATGGATTAATTGAGGAATTTTCTAGGAGAATATGTTATTTTGTTTTGACATGATGGTATGAGTAAAGGTGGGTAGACTATTCGCTTGGTAAGTTAGATCTTCCTAGAATTCATGCTCTAATCCTGATAAATTATTTAAATTTTCTTTTTTCCCTTTTAGATATCACCTTCATATCGTAAGGTCTGAATTAATTACTTATTTCCATTTTGGCATATTTTTATAGTTTCTACCTCTGTTATCCATATATGAATCTCGCATTAATTATTTTATTTAACTTTTCCTTCAACTATTTGAATAACCATGAGATAGAGATTAGAATGTTTATAATTCTCCTATCTTTAGATATTTCCTCCCTAACCAATCATTATATTTTCAAGACTTGAGACTTATAAAACAGATACCTATACCTTTCCTTGGAACTTGTTTGAATTTCTACGAACTCCTTGGAGATTCTTATGGATATAGTTGGAAAAAAAATTTGATGACTTACAATGGCAAGGCAGATGCGTACTATCCCCTTTTATTTGAATTATTGATACTGCGGGTTCACGGCAGCCAGCAGCGCACTGGCGTAGCATGACCCCTAAGTTGAAATAATTTCAAGTAAGCGTAGGTTGTCAAATATTACTAAAAATATATCCTAGTTGTATTATTTGATCATTTGATTTATTGTGTCAATATTGGATATAGTTGATAGCTAGTGTTCGATACCATATTATATTTGAGTCATGATACCAAGGGTTTACTGCAGCCAGATGTACACTGGCGGGACATAAATTTTCGGTAAGGTGACTTCATGTATACATATTGTTTTTGAATATTATAGAGACTACATCCTTTTGGCATATGATATTGATTTATTTCTTATTCTTTTCCTTTATTTCTTGAACCTTTCTATCTTATCCTTCTATTTTTGGAACGTTATTTGGCTCCTAGCAATCTTTAAAACATATTTGATTTTCTTCTGCTAGATTCCTAATCTTATCTAGATGTTGATTCTTAATCGTATCTTCCGAAATTTCGAGAACAAAATTTTTTAAGGTGGGTAGATTTGTAAGCCCACTTCCCAAATTTTTTTTATTTTTTATTTTGATTATAATTTATTTTTATGGTCACTAAGGGTCGTACCTAAGCTAATAAGGGAGCTATGTATCATATTGTGGTTATATGGCTCTTAGATAGTTATATGAACACTTTTTAGCTACTTTATATTTAATATGAATTTTATATAATTTTTAGATATTTATTTCATTAAATTTTATATATTTTTAAGGCTTCTAATATTTATTATAAGGCCATTTGGGACTAATATGAGGTAAATTATTTTTATTTATATTCTAGGAAGTTAGATATATTTTTGTAATTTTCTAAAAAAATTTAGGAATTTTTAGGATTTTATTTGAGTTTATTTGGCCTTAGAATGATTTTTAAATTATTTTCTGTAATTAATTATCCAGTCATACTCAGTCAGCGCTGGCCGAGCCCACCTGTCAGCCATTACAGTGCCCGGTTAGCGGGTGCTGACTGTACCCGCCCTATATATATATATATATATCTATATATATTTTCGCTGAACAGTAAACCCTAATTTAATTCTGGCTGATTTTGAGGAAACTTGTTCCAAGGAGACCCCCGACTTCCAGAGGCGATTGCGGACAGCTCCGACCTCCTTTTTGCGTGCCATTTTTTTGTTGGATTCGTATTGAGGTATACTTTTCGAATATCTAATTTATTTTTATTATCTCTCAACCTTGATTTCTGTAAAATTCGTAGAGTGTCAGTTGTCCAAAACTTGACACGATTCATTGTTTTCGAGATTTCGGGAGAACCAGGAATCAAAATCATGAACCGTTTGAAGTTTCGAAAAGCTAACACAGAGCTCTATGATAGATATTTTTCCCATAAATTAATTCATTTATATAGTATTTTAGTTATTCTGTTGAACTCAGAATTGATCGGTTAATCGCCATTTTAGTCACGATTAGCCATAACGTCGATATCTTTTGACCAAAATGTGTATTTGCGGCACGGTTGATTCTAGCGCGCTCGTGGCGCTGAAATCTACCAAGGTACATTTTTAAATTCTAGAGTTCACGATGTTTGACTAGATAGTCAACGACACGCCTCGATTTGCGTGCCATGGTTTCCAAAATTGAAAACATGACTTTTGTTGGCCAAACTTGCATGTTTAGATTATATTCAGATTATTATTAGGTTAAACAATATTTTTAAGTATTTTATTTTAGAATTAACTATTGATAGATTAGTAACCCAATTATCTACTTATTCCATGAATTTAGAACTAGAACATTAGAATTGACTTGTGGTTTTCATGCATGGTTCGTGGTACGATGTATATTATAGGTTGACATTTTCTAGATTGGCAATCCCTTCATCATCGACTTGTGACTTCGGTTTGTGCAAGGATTCATGCAAGCGCACTTTCTGATTGCTTTCGATTCATAGTAGTCTTTCCATTTCATGTTTATACATATGCTCTTGCTTGTTGACACATTATTACACGGATTAGTGTCATGGATCTCTACATAATATATTTTGTGATTGTCATGTTTTTGTCTTTCGTGACTTGTTCGAGTCCATGAGTACTAGTCGGAAGAAAAAATATCTTAGTAGACATGTGGACTACCCAGAACTATCCTCTGTATCTTTCGTAGAGAATAGCAGCTGCACACGACATGTACAGGGTGCCTGATTTACCCCCTAGTCATTCACATGTCGAAACTGATATTTTAAAACACATACATTGTTGTCTTTTACTTGTTTTTTCTTGTTTTTTTCACCACTTGCCATGTCAACCCATTTACATATTTTCTCCAGTAGATACATCATATTATAGAGTTACCTACTTGCTTTCTAGACATGCCATGATATCAGTTACTTTCTAGTTTCATCTCACATATGATATTTTCATGTCTTGTAAATTCTATTGTGTTTTCGTATTGCTGTCAGTTGGTGTGCTTGTTCCATTCTTGACTGGAAACCAATATTTTTCAGGTTAGCTGTGGCTTCACTTAGCATTGGGAGATACAGGTGTACTTGCAGGCAGAAACCTAGAAATAGATAGAAGTGGTATCATTTTCATTAATTGTAAGAATCTTGTATTTTTTTAAATATAAATGTTGTAAAGGTTGTAATCAAGTTAGAAATGTGAATGAGAAATAAATGTTATATTTATGTCATTTTCAGTATCATGGCCTTGACAGCATTCTACCGCCGACTTTGCGGCATAGGCTGGCTTGGACACGTCTCGTATCCGAAAAGCAGGTGCGGGTCGTGACATACATGCATTCATGCCCTTGTTATATTGGTCATATGCTTTCTCCACTACTGTTTATCTCTTTAAACGTTTACCCACTCCCACACTTCAACTTCTATCACCATATGCAAAACTCTTTGGCACATCTCCTAACTACTCTAAACGACGAAGTTTTGGGTGTCTATGCTATCCTTGGTTGCGTCCATATTCGTCTCACAAACTATCTTTCCGTTCCACCCCTTGTGTCTTTCTTGATTATTTCTCCACCCAGAGTGCCTATCTCTGTCTTGATCCAATTACCTCATGTCTCTACACATCTCGTTATGTTAAGTTCATCAAGTTGATTATGCCTTTTGAAACCAAGCAACTCAACCTTCCACGTCCTTCCTCTTCCATGTCCCATATCTGGATCCCTTCCGAGTCATCATCTCCGGTCACCATCACACCATCTGTCAATCTAGTACCCGCCCCTCAAGCAAAATCCAATCAAGACTCCACAACCATACCTACCACATTTATTATTCCATCCAAAAGTATCACTCTCACACCAAATTCAAGACTCACCTTCGCGACTCCACCTTTACCGCACCCCTCCACCCAAATGTCATCCTAAAACCCACCATCTGAATCCAACTCAACCATACCCTAATCACCATAACCCCTAGAACTGACACCTATTCCACCTCCACATCGGGGTATTGTTACTCGATCTAAAAATAATATCCACAAACCAATCCAAATACTCAATCTCAATGTGAAGCTCTACACCAAATCTGACCTAGAACCCTCTACAGTAACCCAGGCCATTAAAGATCCAAAATGACGTTAGGCAATGTTTGAGGAGTTTGATGCTCTTGTTTGGAATGGGACATGGACCCTTTTTCCCTCTCAACCGGTCCAAAATATCGTTGGTTGCAAGTGGATTTTTTTGACTAAACATCTATCTGATGGTTCTGAAATGACACCTTCAGTCCTATGGTGAAACCAACAACAATACAATTTGTTCTCTCTATTGTCGTCACTCGTGGTTGGCCATTGCACCGACTTGATGTCAATAATGTATTTCTCCAAGGCTCTCTCTCTCACAGGATATTTTTATGGCACAACAACAATGATTCATTGACAAAGACCATTATCATCATGTATGTAAACTACATAAAGCAATATACGGTCTCAAACAAACCCCTCGTGCATGGTACCATGAGCTACGTCAGTTCCTCATCAATTCTGGCTTCACTAACTCACATGCCGATATATCACTATTTGTCTATAATGCTTATGGCGTCATGATATATCTCTTGGTCTATGTTGATGACATCATTATCACAAGAAACAACAATACATCAGTACAGAAATTCATTTATCTTCTTTCCAACAGATTATCCCTCAAGGATCTTGGCCCCCTTTTATATTTCCTTGGAGTTGAAGTTATTCCACATCCGCAGGGCATCTTTCTTTCTCAACGGTGATATATCCATGATCTCCTACTCGCACTTACATGACCGATACCACGCCCGTGTCTACGCCACTTGCCACTACTCCAACACTCACTCTTTATTCTGGATCATCCCTCTCTGATCCAACTGAATACTGAGCTATTGTTGGCAGTCTCCAATACTTATCACTCACGCGTCCGGACATTGCTTACACTATCAACAAGTTAACACAATTCATGCACTGTCCCAAGACTGATCATTGGAACACAATAAAGCGTCTACTACAATATCTTTATGGTACTACTGCTTATGGTGTTGTTATCTATCGCAACTCACCACTGTCACTACATGTATTTTCAGATACAATTGGGATTGGAACAAAGATGATTTCACCACAAAAGTGCATATCTCATCTACATTAGTCGTAATCCAATATCATGGAGTTCAAAGAAACAAAGGACCGTGTCTCGCTCTTCCGTCGAGGCCGAGTACCGAGCTATAGCCACAACAGCTGTAGAAATTCATTAGATTTGTTCTCTACTCGCAGAGCTTCATGTTTTTCTACTTCAACAATCGGTTATCTACTGTGACAACATTTGTGCAACCAATCTGTGCTCAAATTCGGTATTCTATTCTCGTATGAAACATGTTGCTCTTGACTATTATTTCATTCAGGAACACGTTCAAGGAGGTTCTTCGAGTTGCTCATGTTTCCTCTACTGACCAGCTAGCTGATGCACTCATCAATTAAACCTCTTTCCTGCTCTCGCTTCCGACAATTGGCAAACAAGATTGGAATCACCTCATGGTGCTCCATCTTGTGGGGCCAAGATAAAGATATTTGACCATAAATGTTAATATCTAAGAAATTATTACATTGTAATAAATATTATCCTGATTTTGAATATTGCCTAGATTTGTAGGAAATTAATTAGATACTATATATTGATAGTTACTTATTCTGGAGACATTATTGTAGGAGATAAATTACCTACTAAAGATTAGTAGTTCCTATTTTAGATTCATTGTATTGTATATATTCAAGATTCAACATAATCGATAAGGAATAATACTCAAATATTACCTTCTCTCTTAAATTCATCACAGCGTACGAAGGCCCGACATGATACTTAGTGTTGTTTGTTTTGGTTTTGATTTTTTTATATTGTAATTTTGATGTATGTGATACTTTGTAGTTATAAAACATTATTGGTATGTGGACATATGATTATATGAAAAGTGGTTCATAGTTGTCACGACCCGCTCCCGAATAATCGGACACGAGTCAGACACGTCCAGCCTTCGTCGTTAGACACGATGAAGTAAGCTATACCAATCTCTAGGGAAACTACAAGTCCAGATAAGAATGAATATAAACCACAACATCTATAATATTGAATTCCAGAATCAAAGTACATGTCTAAGAGTTATTACAATTTTCAGCAAATGAATTGTAAACTGATGTCTCTAATACAAAGTCCAAATGAAACTAAATGGGTAGGTACTAGGCCTCCTCAGCCTCTAAGTCCAAAGCAATATCGGCTAGCTCATAGGTTCCTCCAGGCTCCTGCCCGTAATAAGTATCACAGATAGCCTCCATCTCACCTGCAACATATCCTAGTCAGGAGCGGAGCTAAGTATATCCAAGGAAATGAACATGAACATCATGATATGGAAATGAATACAGAAAAAATATAAAGTACGAGAAATAAGAACATGAATACTGAGAAGTAAATACAGAAAATACAGGGAACATGAAATGAAGCCTGAACATGAAATATACAATGAACCTGACATGTGCAATATATCGAAATACATCCAGAGTGTGTGATCGACTTGGGTAGAACATGGAACATGAAATGGTACGGCTTCGGTCCCACATGCACGATGCGGGGCCTAAGTTATTCACATGAATTGTAACTCGGGTTTGATCACACATCTGTAGTATTTTCCCTCCCAGACTCAAGTAAACTCAGGGAACAAGATACAAGACAATCTCGTGAAATATCGTGTCAATAAGATGGTACAAGCATGAATATAGAAAAGCACAAGACATGAAGTAATGGACAAGTCCGAGGAGTATACTTGCCTTGCTCAGGGTGATCAAGAATGGGTAGTAAAGCTTTATGTCCACCTGTTTATTTTAAGTACAAGTTGGTTAAGGTCTAGAAAAATCAATTTAGTTATTTGAACTCTAACCATATTTAACCGTAAATTGAGATTCACTAATTGTTTAGGCTTAAGTTATTTATCTAATTATGAATCAGTTCAAAGATTAACACAAGACCACTTTATGTTACTTTAGACCAACAACTATCATGTATTGCCAACTCCACTTCTTAATATCAGTTTTATAGGTAAACCGACAAAATAAAGTTAGATATGACATAAAAACAAAATCCCTTTACACTCTCAAGTGAAAAGCAAAATCCTAAACTTCTATAGCAGCAGAAGACAAGGCTACCTAACTAAACTGTGGACTCAACTCCTGTTAAGCAACCACTATGTTATAGCTTACTTGAGCCCACTCATTCTACAGGTTGGTTTGAAGGACTTCTGCAGTTCACATCAAGTCCCACAGTTGCTACACTGATACAACAATCAAGGCTAACAGGAAAAAACCTCTAAGTTCAGCACTACTGTTCTCAAAACCATATTACCTATCAATTGAATATGGGATATGAACTCAGTATTTCGAAATCGAGAAAAGAAATCAAGTTCAATATATCCTACAGTTTGGAAACACAACTAATATCTAAACCACAACGGAACCATTACCTACTATTCCTCAAGAAATCAAAAGAGAGTCATCCTATTATAGCCTCAGTCCCAGCAGGGACCCTCTCAACTTGCTGATAAAATTGAACTAAAAAACAAGGTAAGGCTTAACAATAATTAACTCTCAGTTTCTTCCAGTTTTGAGTCACAGTTCACCAATTGTAATTTCTTTAAATCATTAGAGTTCAAACCCGCCTCATCTGTCTATCAGAGACCGAATGCCAAACAGTTCATAACATGAACTATCGGCAAAATACTGCAGTCCCTTAAAATGAATGATCATCCAGCTGGAATGAAGAAAACAAGATTCATCCAATATCAACATATCCCAGTTTTCCCACAGGTCCAACATAAACCTTCATAAAAATATGTTTCGACAGTTGAACTCAAAAATTTTCTAAAACAACAATTAAGTCACACAATGCATTAAAAGAACAGAGAAAAAGAAGGACTCGACAATCAGTACTGCTACTCCTATCCCTATTTCAACATCTACCCGACACAGCAACCAACTCGATCACGAGTCTGGTCACATAAGACGGCCCGGACACGACTATGAGTAGGCAACACACAAAGCGACTCCACCCCTGCATTCGACCACAACCCCGTTCATCCACCCAATACTCTCATCTAACAGATCAATTAATAAAAATCAGGGAAAACAGAGCCATACCTGAGTGTAGGGGACATATCCTGAAATAAGTTTGTCCTTAGGAAATCGGACACAGTCTTCCTTGTGTCCGATTAAATCTCAGGTTCCCCTGGGGCAAAACATCAAATAGGACCAAGGCAAACAGAACAAGAACAAAATAAGGCACTCTCTCAAGTTCTCAAAAGTAGAAGAAAGAAATCGAGAATCAATGATCTCACAAAATCCTTACCAGTTCTAATTGGAATCAAAAAAATCCACACGATCAAAGACACGAATGATCTCAAATTCTGATAAAATGTAAACAAAACCAGGGCTCAATTACTAAGTATACTTCATCAAAACTTCATCAATAAGAAGCATTCAGTAATGAAACTTACTGTAATTTTGAGATTTAAAACAAACGGGGAATGAGTCCAGATCCCATGCTCCGATCAATCAAGCAACAGAGTTCTACACAATCATTGATCGGAAGGAAGAAATGAATCCAGGGAATTGAATTAAAGGATCCGACCTTCATCAAGAAGTAGTTCTTGCGAAATCAATACTTACTGAGATTGGAATGAGACTCGAAGACAAGTCGATCCACTCGCCTGAGATGGGGTGCGCAGCTTCATCGTCGTCGATCGATCGGAGGTGAAGACCTTGCTGCTCCCGTTGTCATAGTCGGATGTCTTGCCGTCGATGGATCCTTCGATGGCTGCCATTGTCGATGCCTTCAAATTAGGGTTAGGCTCCAGGAATTTGACTTGGAGAAGGAGAACGAAAAGGAAGAGGTAGAGAGAATTCTGATTGAGGAAGATGAGATTTATAGTCAGTTGGAGGTTGAAATTGGCGGGAGAAACTGTGGTGGATGCTACAGTACCAATCGGTTAGGGAAAAGTAGTGGAAGAATTTGAAAGTTGGTTATGCTTAAATTTGAACTGAAATTCAAATCGAAAGGGAAAGCCTAAGGAATTTGACTAAATGGCTGAAAGCCCAAGCTAATTAATAGAAGAAGTCCAAGTAATAAGTTGGCCCAAGGCTTCTAAATATTGGCTTCACTCAATATTACATAAGGAAAACAATATTCAACTTAAAAAAATTCCATTCATTAATTTATCATTAATTATAAAAAAATATTTAGAAAATTTTAAAATATGAGAAAAGTGAGGTGACAATAGTACTGGTGTTCATGTGATTCCATGATGTTGTGTGAGATTGGTGCTAATTACTTGTGTATATGTGACAATCCTAAAGGATTTGGGTTATAAGTATGTCCAAACAGAGAGTTTGGATTTGGACTCTCAACAAGTTGACAGTCCTAACATAATGTTGGACTGTCAACTTTGTTGACAGTCCTAAAGGATTTGGGTTATATAGTATGTCTAAATAGAGAGTTTACATTTGGACTGTCAATTGGTTGACAGCCCTAACATAATATAGGACTGTCAACTTTGTTGGCAGTCCTACTTTATGTTAGAACTATTAACTTCGTTGACAGTCCTAAAGGATTTGGATTATAAGTATGTCCAAATAGAGATTTTGATTTGGACTGTCAATTGGTTGACAGTCCTAACATAATGTAGGACTGTCAACTTTGCCGGCGGCCCTACTTTATGTCAGGACTGTGAAGTTGACAGTCCTAGAGGAATATTTGGGTTATAAGTATGTCCAAACAGAGAGTTTAGATTTGGACTATCGACTGGTTGACAATCCTACAGGATTTGGGTTATAAGTATGTAGGATGCCCTCAAGTAAAAATATGGAGTGACAAACTTGTAAAAAAAATAAAAAAATTGGGCTGCACTCAATTAAAACTTGAGGTGCCTTTAGAAATTGCCTTAGGGTCTGCTTGGATTGAGGGTTAAGAGAGTTAATTGAGGAAAAGTTAAGTGAGGGATAAAAAACCATGTTTGGTTTGAGGGTAAGGATTTAGGAGGAAGGGTTATATAGGATTAAGTGAGGGTTTGTTTAACCCTCTTTTGTTTATTTTTTAACCCCTCAAATTGGAGGATTAACGAGGGGGATTGAGGGTTTTTGTTTAAAAAGTCATAAATATCCCTTATTTAGACTATAAAATATCATGATGTTTTTACTTCTTTTTTTTGCTTTCAACATACTGCTCCATAGATTCCTCATTTGTGAAGATATTTTGACAAATTCTAGTTAAAATTCCAATCAAATTTAATTTTATGATATATATAATAAGGATATTTGGTAACTATTATATTTTTATTGATCATCCTCTTACTCAAAACTTCCAATCCAAGCCAGAGTTATTAAACACTTCCTATTTAACTCTCATCTCTAATCCAAATAAGATTATATGTATTGACTCCACTCCCCCTTACTTAACTCTCCCTTACTTAACTCCCCTTTGTAATGTCCCGCTCCGTACGAGGCATTTGGGTTGGCTCGTTGGATACAATCAGAATGTTGGACCATAACTTGTGTTGGAAACCAAGAGATTTGATACTGATGCAGTCTCTCTTAGCTGGTCGGATGCAATAAGTATTGAAACGTGGATCGCTGATAGGGCTATGTCCAGTGGGAATACATGTGATCGAAATAGGAAGACCATTTGTGCAAGTGAGTGGAACTTCTCCCCTACTCCTTTATGTTTAATAAAATAGAGTATTGTGTTGCCATATAATGTCCCTAAATGTCTCATGACTTAGTTGCTAAATAATAGAGATGCTCTTTTTAATTACTGCTGAATGATAACTACTTGAACATTGAGCTGTTAATGTGAATTGATGCCATGTAATGAATTGATAAAGTCCCTTATGTTTAATGCTGCTTAAACAAATGAATCGCTTGAATAATGAGATTCTATGTAAATGTTTCATGAGAACTGAACTGGCTATGCTATTGACACAACGAAACGAATAAAACACTAGAATTATGTACACTTTGTGTAACTATTGCAAAGATATGAGATGCTTCCTATTTTCTTATAAACAATGAAATGAATGCCAAATGCCCCTATGAAATGAATGAAATGCTACATGTTCTTTGAGAATTGAATACTGTGATAGTGTTACAATATGATAAACTGATGCAATAAGAATGATGAGGCCTAGGATCGTAGAGATCACCAAGTGGAACGATGGTAATAATGAGAATGAATAAGTCGTTGAACACGACTTGAAAAGATGAGACGATGAATTGTTGCCTTTACTTATTTCAATATTTTACCATGCGACTTCGAACACGATCGAATCGGACATGCATTCGTATGGTCATGGACAACTTATATACAAGGTATTGTTTCGTCGAACGGTACCCAGGATGCTGGAACCGATTCGGAGTAGGAGAAAATGCAGCATGCTTTGTTAACACGATTGGTATCGGGACATTCATTCAGGCTTGCAACCTGGGTGAATGACCTATATGGCAAGTCCTAAATGGTGAAATAACACCAGTGATCATGTAGTCAGGATACACGCTAATGAATGTTTTATGTAGGCAGAGTAAGTATAATAATAACCTATATTTGATACAGGTACGAGAGAGTCGATTATCGATAAGAAATCACTTAAATGTGATGTGATCAATATAATGTTAATTCGACTGTTTAACATGTTATATACAATATGCTATAATGTTACCTTTCCATGAGAACTGCAATAACATGTGTAAGATGTTAATGCTAATGCTGCCTTTACCTGATAACACCAAGTATGCTACAAATGTTGCCTCTCTACATGATTATTTCTATAACATGTTTACTTGCTTCAATAGGATACTGCTCATGAACTGTGAACTGATGATAGGCCCCAAATAGAAAGATCACTCTAATAAATGTTTTCTCAGATGACCACTTAGTGTTGGTTTAGGCGAGTAGATTGGTTCTTTTTGCTAGTACATAGCTGATGTACTGACTGTCACGACCTGCACCCGGTATAGTGGCACGAGTGCGTGACAGTGCCCAGCCTACGCTGCAGCATCAATGGTAGAACGCTGTCTAGACCACTAATTATCTATCTCACACAATAATATAATATACCTGTCATAGATCTCAACTCTGAATTGTAGCTCTGTAATGCCTGTGGTTCGTATTATGTATCTCGGTATACGTATACATATTTTGACTCGTATTGCATGTCTCCCTGCTTGATTTGTTTTGGCATTTTATTGATTGGTTTATCTCGGTTCGGTTTCGATTGTTTGGGCTTGGTTTGATTTTGTTGTGAACCCACCCCACCTACCACCACCCTCTTCATTTATATCCCAACACTCTTTCTCTCTTCTCATTCACTCTTTTTCTTCCCTACCATTACTTCTCCACCAACCTGAGAGAGAGAAGTTGTAGGCAAGTGCATCTTGCTTCATGGAGGAACCCTATTTTTTATTGTTCTATTGTCTTACTCATGTGTTTCTAACCCACTTTAGTACTTAGCATTTTTTATTTCTGTGGTTAATTTCTTGTAGATCTAGTTTTGTGGTATTTTCGATTTCCATGAATTTTGATCTATCAAACCTGCATATTTTTGTTATTTGATGGTTCCATGTTGTAGAGAATTCTATTTTACCCAAATTTGACCTACGGGAGTCTGGATTTAGGTTTCTATTATTGTTTGGAGGAACATGGAGGCCATGGTATTTTCTATGGATATGTTCTCTGTGGGAGCTATTAATTGTACTCTTGGCCGCATGCAACATTTTGAGCTGAGCCGTATGGCCATTTAATTGAATTGGTCGCATGGTCGATCACTAGCTTGGCCGCATGGCATTTGCTGTTTGTATGGCCATTAAATAATTGTAGCCGTATATGCACATTTTTGTGCTTAGCCTCATATGCACTGTGCTTGCATTTAATTTTATATGCTGGCCGCATAGGCCATTGGCTTTATTGATTGGCCGCATAAGCACTGTTTCATAGCCGCATATGGCTGCATATAATTCATGGCCGCATGGCCTTTACATTGAATTGTATTATTTAATTTCTTTTGCCCTTTTTATTAGTTGCATGCTGCATGCATTTAGCTTTTGCCATTTAGCTTTTGCTTGCATTTAGCTTTTTATTTAATGCATGCATGCATTTAGATTTTGCCATTTAGCTTTTGCTTGCATTTAGCTTTTTATTTAATGCATGCATGCATTTAACTTTAGCTTTTACAAGCATTGCTTGCAGGCTTGTATTTTTCGGCCGCATGGCCTTTAATTCAGTTGTGGCCGCATGCATTTGTATGGCCTTTAGTTACTTTGTGACCACATGCATTCAGTTGTGGCCTTAGCTACTGTTTGGCCGCATAGGGCCATTAATACTAATTCATGGCCGCATATGCAAGTGAATTTGCATGGCCGCATGGGCCACTAGATAATGAGGTTGGCCGCAATATTTAGCTTTGGCCGCATGGAACATTGCTTGGCCGCATGCAAGCAATACTTGCTTGAAATATTTATGGCCGCATGTATTATTGTAGCCGCATATGGCTCACTGAATTTATTGGCCGCATGGACTTTCTATTAATTGCATGGCAACATGTTTGGCCGCATATGGCCAATGCCATATTTGGCTGCATATGGCCAACTCTAATTTGCTAGCCGCATGAAATTCTTTAGCTGGCCGCATGAAATTCATTATTGGCCGTATGGCCTTAGCATTAATTATAGCCGCATGCACATTTATGTGCTTGGCTACACGCAATTAATTGTAGCCGCATGCACAATACTTAACTGAGCCGCATACGGCCAAATGACTTGCTGGCCGCATGCTCCTGTCTCCTGAGCCGCATGGTTCCTCCACAGCCCTTGTCCCTGCTAATATTTAATTACAAAATGTATGCTTGTGCCATATTAATTTAAGTGTGTTCCCTGACACGATGGTGACCCGTTGTGGTACACTTTTGACAAATGACATGACATAATAGTGGCCCGTCGTGGCACACTCCTGACAGTGAACTTGACATGATGAACTTGACATGATATACCTGACATGATATTGTCACGACCCGTACCCACTGTGAGGGTACGAGAACGTAACAACGCCCAGCCTACGCCGCAGTGTCGACGGTAGAACGCTGTCCTAGGTCAATCATCTAACAATAAAAAGGTACATGTACAGTATATACACTCCGAATGGAGATGACATAACAGAACAGTCTCAATCACATCTAAGGCAGATACAGAATAGTAAAGGTAGGTAGAGAGATCAAAAGCACAATGTAATACAAATAAAAGGGAAAAAGTCTAAGTGTCTAAGATAACAACTCAAGAACATCCTGCTCAACACATATCTCTAAATATAACAACATCTCAGAAGAACAACTGAAAATCAAATAACACAATACTGAAAGAAAACTAAAGCCTAGCTATCTAGTCTAGACTCTGGGAGTAGCATCCTGCGCTGCAGCTGGGTCCTCCAGAGGAACCAGGTCGCAGGTGTCGTCTAATCCTGCTCCGTAATAGGTGGTACATAGGGCCTCCTCCTCATCCTCTGTAATATTTTCAACAGGTCCAGTCAGGATAGGAGCGAGTACAGTACATCTCAACAGATCATAGCAGGTTAGAAAATAAAATCATGCAGTAAAGTAAGATACATGAACTGAAGAAATACAGTATGTAAACAGAGAGAGAACTGTAATAGAAATATCTACTATACATAGAGAGCTAATAGTGACTAGTGAGTCAGAGTAAGATATAAACATGTGAATGGCATAGGAGATTCATGACTACAGCTAAGAGAGTGATTCATGACTACAGCTACTGGGATAATATTCACATGTCTATTTCCACTCCTCCATCCCCAATCGATACACAAAGATCTGTTCAAGTTATGTTAAGGTTCGTAAAACTTCACATGGCTCATAAAATGAGTGATACGTAAAGGTGATTCATGATGGCTCTGTGAACATGAGAGTACATGTGTCACAAGCGATTCGTGAATCAGAGGAAGCATAGAGATACGTGATGATTCGTGAAACGCACAAAACATGCAGTTTCCGATGCTCCCGAGGGGGATAACATCTCATGAAAAGATCCATATAGTACCAATCCGTGTGACCAACGTGACAGTATCAAGTAAAGTAATTTAAAGCAGGAAAATAATTCTAAGCAGGATATGAAATGATCAGAGAATGTACTCGCCTGGTATCTGAGTGTCCAACTGAAAAGTACTGTCCGAGGAGTGGTGTCTGGCTCCTATTCAGAACAGCACAAGTCACAACAAGTCCAGAATGGTAAAATGAAGCACTAGTATGCATTCTACATGAATTTAGGTCAATCTAGGCCAAAGTCAACTCTTGGTCAACTCTGGTCAACCCTAGAAGTCAAACTAGCTCAACTATGGTCAAACTAGGTCAAACAAGTCTACACTAGGTCGAACTAGTCTACACTAGTCTAGTAAGTCTATTCTAGGTCTAATAAGGCTGTACAAGCCCAAGCTAGGCTCTCTAGTCAACTGACTCATATACAGGCCATAGGCTAATAGGCTAAACCATCAGTCCTACATCCAAGCAACACATATGTACATATACCATACAAGCTAATATAGGGTACTTAATATATATATAGGCTCATAATCAACTATCAGGTACATACATACCATGACATTATATATATATATATATATATATATATATATATATATATATATATATATATATATATATATATATATATAATATATGATGATACAATCACATGTTTATATGATATAACCAAAACATAGAACCTATAGGCTAAAGTATACTATACTACCCTATATGTCAAAACATGAGAGTATATATAAAGCATAGAGGGGCACTCAAGTGCTCATGTGCACTTGTGTATGTGTGTGAGAGCATGTGTGTGCACATGTGTGTGTGAGTGTCACAAGAGTGCTCAGGAATTTGGTTGTATGTGTCATAGGCCTGTGTGTGAGTGTAATGAGAGTGTGTCTATGGGCTAGAGGAAAATACATGAGTGTGTGTGGGATGGTGTGTCACCAATGTGACAGTATAAGCTAGGTGACAGCCTATACTTATCATGCAATCAAATTCAGATTTTCAAATAAAATCAAATGACAGTCCCTATATAAACCTAGGCCAGATTCAACCTTGAAGGACCCCAACCTTAACACACAAGAACACAAACAGTCCACACTTAAACTATTCTCAGGTTTTCTCAAAATAGACCAATATACATCTATAACTGTTAAGCCCTAAACTAAGTGACAGTGTCCTCATATGTGTGTGTGTGTGTAAATACAATGTATATGATAGTGTGAGTGGAGAGAGAGGCAAATGTGTGTGTGTGTGTATGTGTGTGTGAAGTAGTGAGCAATATATAACTGAAACAGTGCACACAGGAAAATCAATGAAAAGAATCAACACTCACCTTCCCCCACATCAATACACAGGTCAAACAGTCCAAATCAAACTCAGATTTTGGTTACACCCTCACAGTGAAATCTCAGGTTAATACATTAAAACTAAACAGCCTAGCTACACATAATATCACTTAACAGTCCCCAACTCAACACCCAGAATTTAGCCCCAATACTTCTCCATTTCAATCCAAATTTGACACACTACAAGCAAACATCTAGGCACACACATTAGAGCTATGATAACATGTAATTAATAGCAATTAGTGGGTTAAAAATGATGCCAAAAGTCAAAATTAAAATCTGGAAACAGAACACTAAAACTGGACTGATACTTGATTCTTTGGAAACAGGGAAATTTGTGTTTTAAGCATCAAAACTAAATTAAATGCCCAAACAGTGATAGGTATAGCATCCACACATTACATACATGTTTTGTGTCAAGTTTGTGTCCACCAAAGTGGACACAAACGTGTCCAATTCAACCCAAACTAAAATCGGGCAAACTGGACACAGGGATTGGGGACAGCGTCGAGCGGGTGTGCACGCGTGTCGTGCACCCGACACAGGCCTTCCCAAACCTCGTGCTCGTGCAAGGGGGTGCGCCTAGGGTAGGGCTAAGTGCTTGACACCCTGAAACGTGTCAGAGTGTGTCGTGTCCAAAGATGTGAAGCCGTATCAGTGGCAAATAAAACTGTGCACAGTGACAGTGGTTTCCCCGTGCGTGGTCGATATCTCACCAACCCGACCACTAGATGTCGTGAAATTTTGTATGTGGGATGGCAGATGATGCCCCTAAGTCTCCACAAAAATTCGTGTCAAGACACGCCGTGTCGTGTCCAGAAAAGACCCCGAGGTGCAGGGGATTACTGTGGCTGTGCGCGCGTGTGCACGAGGGCGTGTGCACGAGTGTCCTACCGACACGACACAACCACGAAATCACCTCAGAGTTACAGAAAAGGATAAGCGACATCAAAACACAATTTTCCATTCAAATACAATTCAAAAATTAACACAAAAAGTTCACTGAGGCATTTTCACAAACACACAGAATATGACACTGATACGTGTCCTGTTAGGACACGAAACGACACAAAAACCTGGGGTTTCCTATTCCTATAGTTAGGTTAGGTCTAGGGCTCCCTATTAATGCAAAATTTTCAGGATCCTATGGTGTGGATAGAGAGTTACCTCAATGAGTCAAAACTCCGAAAAAGCTCAAATGAGTGAGGTTCTTCCTAATGGTGAAACTCCTCCAAATCTTTCCAAATCTGAGAATACTCATAGCCAACAGAAAGTAGGAAGAATTTAGAACCCAATACAATTTGTTTGGATTAAAAAGGAGGAAAAATGGATTTATTATGAATTTCTAAAGATGGGAGCTCACCTCTTTCTTCTCTTGCAATAAATTCCTAAGGAAGAGGCTAGCCCTAGATTTGGGAGGCATTAAATAGGATGTGATAGGTCAATAGTGGCTGCCATGGGCTGATTAGGGTTAGGGTTGGTTCATGGTGTGGGCCTATGGGCTATTAAGCCTAAGTCATAAATCATGACTTATGAAGTCATAAGCCATATTAGCCTACACAACTCCAAATCACCCCTACCTAGTTCCAATGACTTAAACCTCAATAAATTAGATCAAACCAAGGTTACTTAACTTAACTAAGTGGCCATAACCTAGATTAGTCACTAGGTTAGTCTCCTAGTCAACACTAGTCAACCCTCAACCAAACAATTCAAAAATAAAATCTAAAAATTCCCATAAATCATAATAAATTCAAATGAATCCTAAAATGACCAAAATACCTTCTAGGCTATAATGTACTAGTCAAACATCCTAATCACATGGCTAGGCTCTAAAGTTACACTAGTCAAACACCAAAATCATAAGTCATGATCTAAAATAGTTTTAAAATAATTAAAAATTACCAAAAATCATATTATCATTTAAATATCATAATTAAATAAATTAAAATATAAAATTTCAAAATTACCCTTATTTTAGAAACTGGGTGTTACAAGTCTACCCTCCTTAGAAAAATTTCGTCCTTGAAATTAAAATGGTAGTAGTCTCCTAGGTCAAACACCCCACAATCAAAGTCTCAAACATACCGTTAGATAATCATATGCGTCTGTCCAAAATTATGATACTCAGAATCTTCGTCATGCTAGTGAGCAAGGCTACGATAATCACAGAGTCCTCGACTAAGGTACATACCTCTAGAATTATGGTATTTAAAATTTTCGCATTGCCGTATGCTTGGCAGCAAAAACCTTAAATTCCCACACCCGAAAAATACATCCAAAATCTGACTATATGTCCTCACAATGCTAGCTATCATGACTATAGAAGACTCTAGATTCCATAACTTAGGCGACCTAGCCCATACGACTCATCTCGGAAGAAAACCAAATTGAAAAGAATGCCAGATCAAAACTTATCAACAGATAAGGAAGCAGATAAGAATAGATGGAATTGAATTTCAAGATAGATATAATGAGGCGAGGTGGGAATGGAATCGAAAAGAACAGAACCTGCAAGCACCTCTCCCACTGCCAGAGCATCCTCGACTGTCATGGCGTAAGCTCGCCCCTGCTGGCCTCCTACAGCCTGATGCTGATACTGCACAAATCTCTGCTGTTGTGTCGGTAACGGTCCCCGCTGCTGACCTACCGGAGCCTTGGCTCCTCCTCCTGGTGCTGTGCCTATGTACTGGAAACACTCCCTCAGCTGGTGGTCCGCTGCTCCATATAGTAGGCACCTGCCCAGCCTCCTCCTGCACTCACCCCATCCATGCCCCGACTTCTTGCAGTAGGGGCAACTGACTGCCTGCTGTCTGGGTGCCTGATGCTGTCTGGGCTGCTGCTGTCCCTGCTGATGGCCGTGACCCTAGAACTGCTGCTGAAACTGATGCTGAATGTGCGGCCTCTTGGCCGGTCCTCCGCTACTGCTGCCTCCCTGGGAGTCTCGTCTCCTCTTGAGCCTAAGCTCAAGATCATCCTCTACAGCTAAAGCGTCCACCAGGATCTCCTCAAATGTAGTGGTGCGGGCATTCTTGGTGTAGGACTTGACCTCCTTTACCAAGCCCTTCCGGAACCTCCGGGCCTTCGTCGTCTCTGACAAGTCATCCATAAATCTGCTCAGGCGGCAGAACTCTCCTGCGTATTCCTCCACAGACTGGTTCCCTTGGACTAGGGCCTCGAACTGGGTCTCGAGGGCTCCCAGCGCTGCGTTTGGAAAGAACTTCTCCTTGAACAGCTTCTTGAATGCTGCCCAAGTCTGTCCTGCTGTACCGACCCTCGGGTCGGTCTGGTACCATGTACGGGCCAGATCCTGCATTATGCTGGCCGCTGCCTCTATCTGGAGCCTCGTCGGGATCTCAGCCAACCTAAAAATCTCCTCTATATGCTCGATCCACTCATCGGCATACAAGATCCCCTCTGTCCCTCGGAAGTCTCTCGGGTGCATCTTCTGGAAATCTTGGATGCCCTTCTCCCGTGGCTGGTACGTCTGCGGGGCTGCCGTTGGCTGAGCTATGACTCTCTCTACCGCAGTCATTGCCAGCTCAATGCCTCGTGTGAGCTCTGCTGTCTGGCCCTGCTGCTGGGTCTGCTGTCCCTCTATGTACTGCCGGAAGAAGGCTAACAGCTGAACAGCGTCAATTGTCGCTGCAGGTGGCTGCTGCTGCTGAAGAAGTACATCCGGAATCACCGGACTCGGCTCATGCCTCACTGCTGGTGGGGCTCCTCCAAAAGCTGCTGAAACGCCTACCCCAGCTGGCATGACTGGGACTGCGGCACCAGGGGATGACTGCTAAGCATGGGAGGTGGCAGACCTCTCATCGACGTCTCCCTGGCCCTGGCGATGCGATCGCGTCTCAACCATCCTGGAGACACAGATCATAAGGAAACAATTGCTGAGAATGAGTCGAAATACCAAAGGAGGACAGTTTAAATTCAAGGAAGACAATAAGCGGCAAAATATAGATATACGGAGTCTGAATAAGAGTTTTTTCCTATTTGTGATTGAGTACCTTCAAAAAATCCTAATCCTACTGCAGGCTGTAGTGACACTCTAGTTCGAATACCACTACATAAACTCGACCTGCATGGGCCACCACTAAAAACGTGTCACGACCCGCACCCACTGTGAGGGTACGAGAACGTAACAACGCCTAGCCTACGCCGCAGTGTCAGCAGTAGAACGCTGTCCTAGGTCAATCATCTAACAATAAAAAGGTACCTGTACAGTATATACACTCCGAATGGAGGTGACATAACAGAACAGTCTCAATCACATCTAAGGCAGATACAGAATAGTAAAGGTAGGTAGAGAGATCAAAAGCACAATGTAATACAAATAAAAGGGAGAAAGTCTAAGTGTCTAAGATAACAACTCAAGAACATCCAGCTCAACACATATCTCTAAATATAACAACATCTCAGAAGAACAACTGAAAATCAAATAACACAATACTGAAAGAAAACTAAAGCCTAGCTATCTAGTCTAGACTCTGGGAGTAGCATCCTGTGCTGCAGCTGGGTCCTCTAGAGGAACCAGGTCGCAGGTGTCGTCTAATCCTGCTCCGTAATAGGTGGTACATAGGGCCTCCTCCTCATCCTCTGTAATATTTTCAACAGGTCCAGTCAGGACAGGAGCGAGTACAGTACATCTCAACAGATCATAGCAGGTTAGAAAATAAAATCATGCAGTAAAGTAAGATACATGAACTGAAGAAATACAGTATGTAAACAGAGAGAGAACTGTAATAGAAATATCTACTATACATAGAGAGCTAATAGTGACTAGTGAGTCAGAGTAAGATATAAACATGTGAATGGCATAGGAGATTCATGACTACAGCTAAAAGAGTGATTCATGACTACAACTACTGGGATAATATTCACATGTCTATTTCCACTCCCCCATCCCCAATCGATACACAAAGATCTGTTCAAGTTATGTTAAGGTTCGTGAAACTTCACATGGCTCATAAAATGAGTGATACGTGAAGGTGATTCATGATGGCTTTGTGAACATGAGAGTACATGTGTCACAAGCGATTCGTGAATCAGAGGAAGCATAGAGATACGTGATGATTCGTGAAACGCACAAAACATGCAGTATCCGAAGCTCCCGAGGGGGATAACATCTCATGAAAAGATCCATATAGTACCAATCCGTGTGACCAACGTGACAGTATCAAGTAAAGTAATTTAAAGCAGAAAAATAATTCTAAGCAGGATATGAAATGATCAGAGAATGTACTCGCCTGGTATCTGAGTGTCCAACTGAAAAGTACTGTCCGAGGAGTGGTGTCTGGCTCCTATTCAGAACAGCACAAGTCACAACAAGTCCAGAATGGTAAAATGAAGCACTAGTATGCATTCTACATGAATCTAGGTCAATCTAGGCCAAAGTCAACTCTTGGTCAACTCTGGTCAACCCTAGAAGTCAAACTAGGTCAACTATGGTCAAACTAGGTCAAACAAGTCCACACTAGGTCAAACTAGTCTACACTAGTCTAGTAAGTCTATTCTAGGTCTAATAAGGCTGTACAAGCCCAATCTAGGCTCTCTAGTCAACTGACTCATATATAGGCCATAGGCTAATAGGCTAAACCATCAGTCCTACATCCAAGCAACACATATGTACATATACCATACAAGCTAATATAGGGTACTTAATATATATATAGGCTCATAATCAACTATCAGGTACATACATACCATGACATTATATATATATATATATATATATATATATATATATATATATATAATATATATGATGATACAATCACATGTTTATATGATATAACCATAACATAGAACCTATAGGCTAAAGTATACTATACTACTACCCTATATGTCAAAACATGAGAGTATATATAAAGCATAGAGGGGCACTCAAGTGCTCATGTGCACTTGTGTATGTGTGTGAGAGCATGTGTGTGCACATGTGTGTGTGAGTGTCACAAGAGTGCTCAGGAATTTGGTTGTATGTGTCATAGGCCTGTGTGTGAGTGTAATGAGAGCGTGTCCATGGGCTAGAGGAAAATACATGAGTGTGTGTGGGATGGTGTGTCACTAATGTGACAGTATAAGCTAGGTGACAGCCTATACTTATCATGCAATCAAATTCAGATTTTCATATAAAATCAAATGACAGTCCCTATATAAACCTAGGTCAGATTCAACCTTGAAGGACCCCAACCTTAACACACAAGAACACAAACAGTCCACACTTAAACTATTCTCAGGTTTTCTCAAAACAGACCAATATACATCTATAACTGTTAAGCCCTAAACTAAGTGACAGTGTCCTCATATGTGTGTGTGTGTGTGTAAATACAATGTATATGATAGTGTGAGTGGTGAGAGAGGCAAATGTGTGTGTGTGTGTGTGAAGTAGTGAGCAATATATAACTGAAACAGTGCACACAGGAAAATCAATGAAAAGAATCAACACTCACCTTTTCCCCCATCAATACACAGGTCAAACAGTCCAAATCAAACTCAGATTTTGGTTACACCCTCACAGTGAAATCTCAGGTTAATACTTTAAAACTAAACAGCCTAGCTACACATAATATTACTTAACAGTCCCCAACTCAACACCCAGAATTTAGCCCCAATACTTCTCCATTTCAATCCAAATTTGACACACTACAAGCAAACATCTAGGCACACACATTAGAGCTATGATAACATGTAATTAATAGCAATTAGTGGGTTAAAAATGATGCCAAATGTCAAAATTAAAATCTAGAAACAGAACACTAAAACTGGACTGATACTTGATTCTTTGGAAACAGGGAAATTTGTGTTTTAAGCATCAAAACTAAATTAAATGCCCAAACAGTGATAGGTATAGCATCCACACATTACATACGTGTTTTGTGTCAAGTTTGTGTCCACCAAAGTGGACACAAACGTGTCCAATTCAACCCAAACTTAAATCGGGCAAACTGGACACAGGGATTGGGGACAGCGTCGTGCGGGTGTGCACGCGTGTCGTGTACCCGACACAGGCCTTCCCAATCCTCGTGCTTGTGCAAGGGGGTGTGCCTAGGGTAGGGCTAAGTGCTTGACACCCTGAAACGTGTCAGAGTGTGTCGTGTCCAAAGATGTGAAGCCGTATCAGTGGCAAATAAAACTGTGCACAGTGACAGTAGTTTCCCCGTACGTGGTCGATATCTCACCAACCCGACCACGAGATATCGTGAAATTTTGTATGTGGGATGGCAGATGATGCCCCTAAGTCTCCACAAAAATTTGTGTCAAGACACGCCGTGTCGTGTCCAGAAAAGACCCCGAGGTGCAGGGGATTACTGTGGCTGTGCGCGCATGTGCACGAGAGCGTGTGCACGAGTATCCTACGGACACGACACAACCACGAAATCACCTCAGAGTTACAGAAAAGGATAAGCGACATCAAAACACGATTTTCCATTCAAATACAATTCGAAAATTAACACAAAAAGTTCACTGAGGCATTTTCATAAACACACAGAATATGACACTGATACGTGTCCTGTTAGGACACGAAATGACACAAAAACCTGGGGATTCCTATTTCTATAGTTAGGTTAGGTCTAGGGCTCCCTATTGATGCAAAATTTTCAGGATCCTATGGTGTGGATAGAGAGTTACCTCAATGAGTCAAAACTCCCAAAAAGCTCAAATGAGTGAGGTTCTTCCCAATGGTGAAACTCCTCCAAATCTTTCCAAATCTGAGAATACTCATAGCCAACAGAAAGTAGGAAGAATTTAGAACCCAATACAATTTGTTTGGATTAAAAAGGAGGAAAAATGGATTTATTATGAATTTCTAAAGATGGGAGCTCACCTCTTTCTTCTCTTGCAATAAATTCCTAAGGAAGAGGCTAGCCCTAGATTTGGGAGGCATTAAATAGGATGTGATAGGTCAATAGTGGCTGCCATGGGCTGATTAGGGTTAGGGTTGGTTTATGGTGTGGGCCTATGGGCTATTAAGCCTAAGTCATAAATCATGACTTATGAAGTCATAAGCCATATTAGCCTACACAACTCCAAATCACCCCTACCTAGTTCCAATGACATAAACCTCATCAAATTAGATCAAACCAAGGTTACTTAACTTAACTAAGTGGCCATAACCTAGATTAGTCACTAGGTTAGTCTCCTAGTCAACACTAGTCAACCCTCAACCAAACAATTCAAAAATAAAATCTAAAAATTCCCATAAATCATAATAAATTCAAATAAATCCTAAAATGACCAAAATACCTTCTAGGCTTTAATGTACTAGTCAAACATCCTAATCACATGGCTAGGCTCTAAAGTTACACTAGTCAAACACCAAAATCATAAGTCATGATCTAAAATAGTTTTAAAATAATTAAAAATTACCAAAAATCATATTATTATTTAAATATCATAATTAAATAAATTAAAATATAAAATTTCAAAATTACCCTTATTTTAGAAACTGGGTGTTACAAGTCTACCCTCCTTAGAAAAATTTCGTCCTCGAAATTAAAATGGTAGTAGTCTCCTAGGTCAAACACCCCACAATCAAAGTCTCAAACATACCGTCAGATAATCATAAGCGTCTGTCCAAAATTATGATACTCAGAATCTTCGTCATGCTAGTGAGCAAGGCTACGATAATCACAGAGTCCTCGACTAAGGTACATACCTCTAGAATTATGGTATTTAAAATTTTTGCATTGCCGTTTGCTTGGCAGCGAAAACCTTAAATTCTCACACCCGAGAAATACATCCAAAATTTGACTATATGTCCTCACAATGCCAGCTATCATGACTATAGAAGACTCTAGATTCCATAACTTAGGCGACCTAGCCCATACGACTCATCTCGGAAGAAAACCAAATTGAAAAGAATGCCAGATCAAAACTTATCAACAGATAAGGAAGCAGATAAGAACAGATGGAATTGAATTTCAAGATAGATATAATGAGGTGAGGTGGGAATGGAATCGAAAAGAACAGAACCTGCAAGCACCTCTCCCACTGCCTGAGCATCCTCGACTGTCATGGCGTAAGCTCGCCCCTGCTGGCCTCCTGCAGCCTGATGCTGATACTGCACAAATCTCTGCTGCTGCGTCGGTAACGGTCCCCGCTGCTGACCTACCGGAGCCTTGGCTCCTCCTCCTGGTGCTGTGCCTATGTACTGGGAACACTCCCTCAGCTGGTGGTCCGCTGCTCCACATAGTAGGCACCTGCCCAGCCTCTTCCTGCACTCACCCCATCCATGTCCCGGCTTCTTACAGTAGGGGCAACTGACTGCCTGCTGTCTGGGTGCCTGATGCTGTCTGGGCTGCTGCTGTCCCTGCTGATGGCCGTGACCCTGGAACTGCTGCTGAAACTGATGCTGAACGTACGGCCTCTTGGCCGGTCCTCCGCTACTGCTGCCTCCCTGGGAGTCTCGCCTCCTCTTGAGCCTAAGCTCAAGATCATCCTCTGCAGCTAAAGCGTCCACCAGGATCTCCTCAAATGTAGTGCTGTGGGCATTCTTGGTGTAGGACTTGACCTCCTTTACCAAGCCCTTCCGGAACCTCCGGGCCTTCGTCGTCTCTGACAAGTCATCCATAAATCTGCTCAGGCGGCAGAACTCTCCTGCGTATTCCTCCACAGACTGGTTCCCTTGGACTAGGGCTTCGAACTGGACCTCGAGGGCTCCCAGCGCTGCGTCTGAAAAGAACTTCTCCTTGAACAGCTTCTTGAATGCTGCCCAAGTCTGTCCTGCTGTACCGACCCTCGGGTCGGTCTGGTACCATGTACGGGCCAGATCCTGCATCATGCTGGCCGCTGCCTCTATCTGGAGCCTCGTCGGGATCTCAGCCAACCTGAAAATCTCCTCCATATGCTCGATCCACTCATCGACATACAAGATCCCCTCTGTCCCTCGGAAGTCTCTCGGGTGCATCTTCTGGAAATCTTGGATGCCCTTCTCCCGTGGCTGGTACTGTAAGCCCCTATTTTTCAAATTTTAGTTTTATTAGTGCTAATTAATTTTTAATGTTAATTTTAGCCTTAAAATAATTATTAGGATTTTTAGGAATTTTTCTAGAATTTTTAAATAAGTTTTGTATATTAAAATATCATTTTGCAATTAATTAATATCATTCTGTAATTATTAAAATTATTTTAAAACAGTTTTGTAATACTTAAAATTGTTTTAATATAGTTTTGTAATTAATTAAATTGTTACTATATCAATTTGCAATTAATGGATTGTTATTAAGTAAGGACTGCAAATTTCATTTGCATTTTGACTCTGCGGAGGGACCTAACTGTAATAACCTAAACCCTAGGGTCTAAACTACAAACCCACCATCACCCCCACGATCGGTCGGGCCACCTGGCCCCGACGACCCGCCGGCAAACCCGGCCGACCTGACCCCCACCGCCTTCCCAACCCTATAAAAGAAACCCCCTCGCCTTCCCCGACAACCCCCTACCATTTCGACCCATCACCACGCCGTCCCGACCACCTTCTTCCCCACTCTTTCCCGTCGGAACCCTAACTCCGACGATCACCACCCCCACCCCTACATAAACCCTCACGGCCAACCACCACAACCATCACGTCCGTCTCGACGAGCCGCGTCCAGCGCCACCCAAGCGCCGCCGTCCCGACGCCCCTAGCCGTCGATCGCCTCCTCGACAGCAGCCCGACTTCGGACACGTACGTGTCACACCCTCCTCCCTTCGATTTGTGTCACGTGTACGCGGACACGGACTCGCCTGGTCCCGACGAACCTAATGGTAAGCTCGGACACGGCCAACTGGACTCGTGCGCATCGTGCACGCCCAGGACACAGGACGCGTGTGTGCTCGTGTCCTAAACTGTCTGGACACAGAGACGCAACGAATGGACTTTTCGGGTTTAGACCCATTAAAAACCAGACTGAAATAAATTAATCAAACCCCCTTCCCTAACAGACCGGCCGGACTGGCCTACTGGCCAGCCCGCACAGTTTAGAAACCCCCCCTCTTCCAGAGACTCGGGTTCGAGCCCCCCTGTGCTGTTGTTTCTTTTTCTTTTCCTTTTCTTTTTTTTTTCTTTTTCTTTTGCTGTTTATATATATATATATATATATATATATATATATATATATATATATATATATGTATATATATATATATATATATTAGTATATATGTATATATACTATTTTAACAGTATATATGTATATATGTATATATTTTATAGTTAGTAAATTATATGTATATATGTTAGTATTTATATATATATACATATATGTATATATGTATATATATACATATATATGTATATAAAAAAAAAAAAAAAAAAAAAAAATACATATATGTATATATGTATATATTTATCATGTGTGTATATATATTAATTTATACACTTTATTATCAAATGTTTTCTATATATATATATATATATATATATATATATATATATATATTTGTATATAAACATTATATATATACTTTATAAATTAATTATTTTCCTTACATATATATATATATATATAAGTAACTTTTAATATATGGATGTATATATATCCTTGATATAAATATCTATAAATTTATGTATAAATATAAATATTGTAGATGTACTTTTATATATGTGTTTTACTTTACTTAGTGTAAATTATCTTTATAAAATAAGTTGTCATACTTTTGTAACTACTATGTATAATTTTGCCTTATTAAAATAATAATATTTACTTTGCACTTTTATCAATTTGTATTTTTGTGTATTTAAATTACTGCAACCATTTGGTGTCCAAGTCTAGCATGGGTTTTTGGGCCCAAATGTGTTTTCACACATTCAAGACCTGTACAAGTCATATTGGACTTGATTCATGGCCTTGGGTCCTGTATTTGAACCTTGGTTCAAATTATATACATGGACAAAATACGCAGATAATTAATTATTGTGTGCATTGCTGTTTTTGATTTTCTAAAAATACTTAAAGTATTGCTAAAATTATGGAAAAATAGTATTTAGATACTATGTTAAGTTGGCTATTTAGTATAATTTTTGTAGCATTTAATTTACTGTTTTGCCACTAGTTTGGCATATGAAACCAAAACTCATTTTCTGTATACTTAGGAAAACTGATTTTTATAAAATATTTGTACTGGATAATAAATTCCAGAAAAATTATAATAAATTTCTATGATTAACAAGGATCACCTTGGTGCTTTACTTTAAGAAAAACTAGGCTTTTTGTCTACTTCAAAAATTGTTAGAACACAATGGTCTTTTGGTTTATTTGTTGTTTAATTACGACTTGTAACTTTTGTGCTATTTTTGAGTTTTAGTCGTGTTGAACCCCATCCCTCACTAGTGTAAAGACCCTAGAAAGTTAGTTAACATAGTGTGTCACCCCACATTGGTCTCCTATGCCAAGTCATCATTTTGGCTAGGTGCCCAATCACAAGTCGTGTTTCACAAATTAGTGTCCTAGTGTCTTAGCTTAGTGTAAAACTAAATTGTTATATTTACTTCTACAGTGACGAGCTACCAGACATCCATAGCATTGTTATCGCAGCTTGTTTTGTTTTGCTTTGCTAGAGGCAAGTACTTTCTACGAACTTTACATATTGTCACATGAATGAACTGCAAACCCTACCATGTTACATGCTGATCCTTGGGGTAGCAAGTTAGATCTCTACATGTTGTACTTTAAGTTACTACCATGCTTAGAACAGTCTTGATGTATCTCTCACATGATTAGAATATGGGTTATGGGAAAACTGATAGTAGAGTACGTGATCATACCCCCTCTTCAGTACCGAGCAAAGTTACATTTTATATGATACTGCGCCGTAGGCCTTACTCTCCAAGCTGTATTTGTACGTATGTACATATATCGCCTTTACACTTGTACGGAAGTACATTTTATTTACATGTGTCTCAGTACATTGTACACCTATTGACCGATCACGTACCTGCTACAGTTTTAAACATTACATATACATCTGTCTCTATGACATATGTGTCCTTGCCATGATAGATTGAGTGATGCCATGCTTTCCAGTTATTCCTCTCATGTTCATTTCCATGTTTCATATGCTAGTTTGCTAGATTTAGTACTTGCTCCCGTCCTGACAGGATAACGTTGTAGGTATACTTACTGAGGAGGAGTTGCTCTGTGATTCGTATTATGGAGTCACTGCCGAGGACCCGGTTTTTCCATACGAGGATGTTCCTGCGGGGAGACTCGTCTAGTTTGCTTAGCTGCTTGGGATACTTAAGTGTAGACATGTATTAGACTATATCATTTTGTAACTGGACATGTATCCAGTTTTACATTTCAGTTTACTTGTACTTGGATATTTCACTATATACGACGACTTTTGTGTTTGGAGCATTTATAATTCTTCTTCACTTATAGAACTGTTAGCACATTTTAGTCTTATCCTGTTGTCTCTAGAACAGCTTACTGTGCTTTATCTTAAGCGTAGGCTGGACATGGCTCGGCCCGGCCCAACAATTTGGGTAACGGGTCGTGACATGTTTTTAGTGGCGGCCCATGCAGGTCCTGACTAAACTGTTTGGTTACGTTATTGTACCAAGTAGGCCTGCAATTAGGAACTTAAGGTAATTAGACAACATTAGGAAAGACGCTTAGAACACCTAGAGGAATGCTAGGATTGCAACATAGGAAATGCATCACATATTTGCTATTATAATTAGATTTTCTTGCCTATGATTGCTTACTTTAAAACAAAGTCCTTATAAGTCTTTATCTAGATGGTGCTTACTCGTTCATCCCAGCATATTACCCCCGAGAATGGGGCACTCCCTATCCAGTCAGCTGACCAGTCGACTGACACACCTCTACCTACCACACTTCCCTACTCCACAGATCCACAGACCCAGATACCCACCACCTCCCACATCCCAGTCCCAGCAGGCCCCGATACTTCCACCACCCCCTATCACTATACCCCTAGTACGAGTAGCTTAGAACCGTTCTGTTGACGAGTATGCGGCAGAGTTTAGTCGCCTGAGCCGTTTTGCTCCTAGTCTGGTTGCTGATCCAGAAGAGATGACCCATAGGTTTTGCCATGGTCTAGTTCCAGATATTGGCATCCTTATAGTGGCAAACGGTACGACTGACTACTACCAGAGCCTAGAGTTAGCCCGGAGCATTGAGGAGCGTCTTCTGTCTAGCAAGAGGCCAGCTCCTGTACATCATGAGGGACCGTCCAAGCGTCAGGCTTTCCAGCAGAAAGTGCCGACGCCACCCTAGCAGACTTATCGTCCCCCTACACCCCATCATCAGACTCCGCCAGTTAGAACCCCGGGACCCCGACAGCAGCCGAAGGAAGCTTTTTGTGTATACTGTAAGAGGCCAGGCCACGACTCTCTTGTTTGTAGGAAGAGGTTGGGTCAGTGTTTGGCTTGTGGGTCTCCCACCCATCAGCTTCGAGAGTGTCCAGTAGCGAAGTCTAGAGGGCCACTTCCGACTCAGCAGCAGAAGGGAGCCATATATTCTTTCTGCGGAAGACCCGGTCATGACTTCGCCGTCTGCAGGAAGAGGTTGAAGCAGTGCTTAGTTTGTGGATCTGCCATCCACCAGATTCGGGACTGCCCAGTAGCCAAGGGAACCACCCGTTCCCGCTTGATACCTTAGAGGTTAGTTTTGATTGCAGCCTTAGTCTTTTGTTGCCTTGCTTGCTACGTTAGAATATTGTAGAGTCTTCAATCCTTGTGAATTTCGAGGACGAAATTTTTCAAGGAGGGAAGACTTGTAAGCCCCTGTTTTTCAAATTTTAGTTTTATTAGTGCTAATTAATTTTTAATGTTAATTTCAGCCTTAAAATAATTATTAGGATTTTTAGGAATTTTTCTAGAATTTTTAAATAAGTTTTGTATATTAAAATATCATTTTGCAATTAATTAATATCATTATGTAATTATTAAAATTGTTTTAAAACAGTTTTGTAATACTTAAAATTGTTTTAATGTAGTTTTGTAATTAATTAAATTGTTACTATATCAATTTGCAATTAATGGATTGTTATTAAGTAAGGACTGCAAATTTCATTTGCATTTTGACTCTGCGGAGGGACCTAACTGTAATAACCTAAACCCTAGGGTCTAAACTACAAACCCACCATCACCCCCACGATCGGTCGGGCCACCTGGCCCCGACGACCCACCGGCAAACCCGGCCGACCTGACCCCCACCGCCTTCCCAACCCTATAAAAGAAACCCCCTCGCCTTCCCCGACAACCCCCTACCATTTCGACCCATCACCACGCCGTCCCGACCACCTTCTTCCCCACTCTTTCCCGTCGGAACCCTAACTCCGACGATCACCACCCCCACCCCTACACAAACCCTTACGGCCAACCACCACCACCATCACGTCCGCCTCGATGAGCCGCGTCCAGCGCCACCCAAGCGCCGCCGTCCCGACGCCCCCAGCCGTCGATCGCCTCCTCGACAGCAGCCCGACTTCGGACACGTACGTGTCACACCCTCCTCCCTTCGATTTGTGTCACGTGTACGCGGACACGGACTCGTCTGGTCCCGACGAACCTAATGGTAAGCTCGGACACGGCCAACTGGACTCGTGCGCATCGTGCACGCCCAGGACACAGGACTCGTGTGTGCTCGTGTCCTAAACTGTCTGGACACAGAGACGCAACGAATGGACTTTTCGGGTTTAGACCCATTAAAAACCAGACTGAAATAAATTAATCAAACCCCCTTTCCTAACAGACCGGCCGGACTGGCCTACTGGCCAGCCCGCACAGTTTAGAAACCCCCCCTCTTCCAGAGACTCGGGTTCGAGCCCCCCTGTGCTGTTGTTTCTTTTTCTTTTCCTTTTCTTTTTTTTTCTTTTTCTTTTGCTGTTTATATATATATATATATATATATATATATATATATATATATATATATATATATATATATATATATATATATGTATATATATATATATATATTAGTATATATGTATATATACTGTTTTAACAGTATATATGTATATATGTATATATTTTATAGTTAGTAAATTATATGTATATATGTTAGTATATATATATATATATATATATATATATATATATATATATATATATATATATATATATTTTTTTTTTTTTAATATGTTAGTATTTATATATATATACATATATGTATATATGTATATATTTATCATGTGTGTATATATATTAATTTATACACTTTATTATCAAATGTTTTCTATATATATATATATATATATTTGTATATAAACATTATATATATACTTTATAAATTAATTATTTTCCTTACATATATATATATATGTAACTTTTAATATATGGATGTATATATATCCTTGATATAAATATCTATAAATTTATGTATAAATATAAATATTGTAGATGTACTTTTATATATGTGTTTTACTTTACTTAGTGTAAATTATCTTTATAAAATAAGTTGTCATACTTTTGTAACTACTATGTATAATTTTGCCTTATTAAAATAATAATATTTACTTTGCACTTTTATCAATTTGTATTTTTGTGTATTTAAATTACTGCAACCATTTGGTGTCCAAGCCTAGCATGGGTTTTTGGGCCCAAATGTGTTTTCACACATTCAAGACCTGTATAAGTCATATTGGACTTGATTCATGGCCTTGGGTCCTGTATTTGAACCTTGGTTCAAATTATATACATGGACAAAATACGCAGATAATTAATTATTGTGTGCATTGCTGTTTTTGATTTTCTAAAAATACTTAAAGTATTGCTAAAATTATGGAAAAATAGTATTTAGATACTATGTTAAGTTGGCTATTTAGTATAATTTTTGTAGCATTTAATTTACTGTTTTGCCACTAGTTTGGCATATGAAACCAAAACTCATTTTCTGTATACTTAGGAAAACTAATTTTTATAAAATATTTGTACTGGATAATAAATTCCAGAAAAATTATAATAAATTTCTATGATTAACAAGGATCACCTTGGTGCTTTACTTTAAGAAAAACTAGGCTTTTTGTCTACTTCAAAAATTGTTAGAACACAATGGTCTTTTGGTTTATTTGTTGTTTAATTACGACTTGTAACTTTTGTGCTATTTTTGAGTTTTAGTCGTGTTGAACCCCATCCCTCACTAGTGTAAAGACCCTAGAAAGTTAGTTAACATAGTGTGTCACCCCACATTGGTCTCCTATGCCAAGTCATCATTTTGGCTAGGTGCCCAATCACAAGTCGTGTTTCACAAATTAGTGTCCTAGTGTCTTAGCTTAGTGTAAAACTAAATTGTTATATTTACTTCTACAGTGACGAGCTACCAGACATCCATAGCATTTTTATCGCAGCTTGTTTTGTTTTGCTTTGCTAGAGGCAAGTACTTTCTACGAACTTTACATATTGTCACATGAATGAACTGCAAACCCCACCATGTTACATGCTGATCCTTGGGGTAGCAAGTTAGATCTCTACATGTTGTACTTTAAGTTACTACCATGCTTAGAACAGTCTTGATGTATCTCTCACATGATTAGAATATGGGTTATGGGGAAACTGATAGTAGAGTACGTGATCATACCCCCTCTTCAGTACCGAGCAAAGTTACATTTTATATGATACTGCGCCGTAGGCCTTACTCTCCAAGCTGTATTTGTACGTATGTACATATATCGCCTTTACACTTGTACGGAAGTACATTTTATTTACATGTGTCTCAGTACATTGTACACCTATTGACCGATCACGTACCTGCTACAGTTTTAAACATTACATATACATCTGTCTCTATGACATATGTGTCCTTGCCATGATAGATTGAGTGATGCCATGCTTTCCAGTTATTCCTCTCATGTTCATTTCCATGTTTCATATGCTAGTTTGCTAGATTTAGTACTTGCTCCCGTCCTGACAGGATAACGTTGTAGGTATACTTACTGAGGAGGAGTTGCTCTGTGATTCGTATTATGGAGTCACTGCCGAGGACCCGGTTTTTCCATACGAGGATGTTCCTGCGGGGAGACTCGTCTAGTTTGCTTAGCTGCTTGGGATACTTAAGTGTAGACATGTATTAGACTATATCATTTTGTAACTGGACATGTATCCAGTTTTACATTTCAGTTTACTTGTACTTGGATATTTCACTATATACGACGACTTTTGTGTTTGGAGCATTTATAATTCTTCTTCACTTATAGAACTGTTAGCACATTTTAGTCTTATCCTGTTGTCTCTAGAACAGCTTACTGCGCTTTATCTTAAGCGTAGGCTGGACATGGCTCGGCCCGGCCCAACAATTTAGGTAACGGGTCGTGACAGGTACGGCTGCGGGGCTGCCGCTGGCTGACCTATGACTCTCTCTACCGCAGTCATTGCCAGCTCAATGCCTCGTGTGAGCTCTGCTGTCTGGCCCTGCTGCTGGGTCTGCTGACCCTCTATATACTGCCGGAAGAAGGCTAACAGCTGAACGGCGTTAATTGTCCCTGCAGGTGGCTGCTGCTGCTGAAGAAGTACATCCGGAATCACCGGACTCGGCTCATGCCTCACTGCTGGTGGGGCTCCTCCAAAAGCTGCTGAAACGCCTACCCCAGCTGGCATGACTGAGACTGCGGCACCAGGGGCTGACTGCTGAGCATGAGAGGTGGCAGACCTCTCATCGACGTCCCCCTGGCCCTGGCGATGCTATCGCGTCTCAACCATCCTGGAGACACAGATCATAAGGAAACAATTGCTGAGAATGAGTCGAAATACCAAAGGAGGACAGTTTAAATTCAAGGAAGACAATAAGCGGCAAAATATAGATATACGGAGTCTGAATAAGAGTTTTTTCCTATCTGTGATTGAGTACCTTCAAAAATATCCTAATCCTACTGCAGGCTGTAGTGACACTCTAGTTCGAATACCACTACATAAACTCGACCTGCATGGGCCACCACTAAAAACGTGTCACGACCCGCACCCACTGTGAGGGTACGAGAACGTAACAACGCCCAGCCTACGCCGCAGTGTCGACGGTAGAACGCTGTCCTAGGTCAATCATCTAACAATAAAAAGGTACCTGTACAGTATATACACTCCGAATGGAGGTGACATAACAGAACAGTCTCAATCACATCTAAGGCAGATACAGAATAGTAAAGGTAGGTAGAGAGATCAAAAGCACAATGTAATACAAATAAAAGGGAGAAAGTCTAAGTGTCTAAGATAACAACTCAAGAACATCCAGCTCAACACATATCTCTAAATATAACAACATCTCAGAAGAACAACTGAAAATCAAATAACACAATACTGAAAGAAAACTAAAGCCTAGCTATCTAGTCTAGACTCTGGGAGTAGCATCCTGTGCTGCAGCTGGGTGCTCCAGAGGAACCAGGTCGCAGGTGTCGTCTAATCCTGCTCCGTAATAGGTGGTACATAGGGCCTCCTCCTCATCCTCTGTAATATTTTCAACAGGTCCAGTCAGGACAGGAGCGAGTACAGTACATCTCAACAGATCATAGCAGGTTAGAAAATAAAATCATGCAGTAAATTAAGATACATGAACTGAAGAAATACCGTATGTAAACAGAGAGAGAACTGTAATAGAAATATCTACTATACATAGAGAGCTAATAGTGACTAGTGAGTCAGAGTAAGATATAAACATGTGAATGGCATAGGAGATTCATGACTACAGTTAAGAGAGTGATTCATGACTACAGCTACTGGGATAATATTCACATGTCTATTTCCACTCCCCCATCCCCAATCGATACACAAAGATCTGTTCAAGTTATGTTAAGGTTCGTGAAACTTCATATGGCTCATAAAATGAGTGATACGTGAAGGTGATTCATGATGGCTCTGTGAACATGAGAGTACATGTGTCATAAGCGATTCGTGAATCAGAGGAAGCATAGAGATACGTGATGATTCGTGAAACGCACAAAACATGCAGTATCCGATGCTCCCGAGGGGGATAACATCTCATGAAAAGATCCATATAGTACCAATCCGTGTGACCAACGTGACAGTATCAAGTAAAGTAATTTAAAGCAGGAAAATAATTCTAAGCAGGATATGAAATGATCATAGAATGTACTCGCCTGGTATCTGAGTGTCCAACTGAAAAGTACTGTCCGAGGAGTGGTGTCTGGCTCCTATTCAGAACAGCACAAGTCACAACAAGTCCAGAATGGTAAAATGAAGCACTAGTATGCATTCTACATGAATCTAGGTCAATCTAGGCCAAAGTCAACTCTTGGTCAACTCTGGTCAACCCTAGAAGTCAAACTAGGTCAACTATGGTCAAACTAGGTCAAACAAGTCCACACTAGGTCAAACTAGTCTACACTAGTCTAGTAAGTCTATTCTAGGTCTAATAAGGCTGTACAAGCCCAATCTAGGCTCTCTAGTCAACTGACTCATATACAGGCCATAGGCTAATAGGCTAAACCATCAGTCCTACATCCAAGCAACACATATGTACATATACCATACAAGCTAATATAGGGTACTTAATATATATATAGGCTCATAATCAACTATCAGGTACATACATACCATGACATTATATATATATATATATATATATATATATATATATAATATATATATATATATGATGATACAATCACATGTTTATATGATATAACCATAACATAGAACCTATAGGCTAAAGTATACTATACTACCCTATATGTCAAAACATGAGAGTATATATAAAGCATAGAGGGGCACTCAAGTGCTCATGTGCACTTGTGTATGTGTGTGAGAGCATGTGTGTGCACATGTGTGTGTGAGTGTCACAAGAGTGCTCAGGAATTTGGTTGTATGTGTCATAGGCCTGTGTGTGAGTGTAATGAGAGTGTGTCCATGGGCTAGAGGAAAATACATGAGTGTGTGTGGGATGGTGTGTCACCAATGTGACAGTATAAGCTAGGTGACAGCCTATACTTATCATGCAATCAAATTCAGATTTTCATATAAAATCAAATGACAGTCCCTATATAAACCTAGGTCAGATTCAAACTTGAAGGACCCCAACCTTAACACACAAGAACACAAACAGTCCACACTTAAACTATTCTCAGGTTTTCTCAAAACAGACCAATATACATCTATAACTGTTAAGCCCTAAACTAAGTGACAGTGTCCTCATGTGTGTGTGTGTGTGTAAATACAATGTATATGATAGTGTGAGTGGTGAGAGAGGCAAATATGTGTATGTGTGTGTGAAGTAGTGAGCAATATATAACTGAAACAGTACACATAGGAAAATCAATGAAAAGAATCAACACTCACCTTCCCCCCCATCAATACACAGGTCAAACAGTCCAAATCAAACTCAGATTTTGGTTACACCCTCACAGTGAAATCTCAGGTTAATACATTAAAACTAAACAGCCTAGCTACACATAATATCACTTAACAGTCCCCAACTCAACACCCAGAATTTAGCCCCAATACTTCTCCATTTCAATCCAAATTTGACACACCACAAGCAAACATCTAGGCACACACATTAGAGCTATGATAACATGTAATTAATAGCAATTAGTGGGTTAAAAATGATGCCAAAATTCAAAATTAAAATCTGGAAATAGAACACTAAAACTGGACTGATACTTGATTCTTTGGAAATAGGGAAATTTGTGTTTCAAGCATCAAAACTAAATTAAATGCCCAAACAGTGATAGGTATAGCATCCACACATTACATACGTGTTTTGTGTCAAGTTTGTGTCCACCAAAGTGGACACAAATGTGTCCAATTCAACCCAAACTGAAATCGGGCAAACTGGACACAGGGATTGGGGACAGCGTCGTGCGGGTGTACACTTGTGTCGTGCACCCGACACAGGCCTTCCCAATCCTCGTGCTCATGCAAGGGGGTGCGCCTAGGGTAGGGCTAAGTGCTTGACACCCTGAAATGTGTCAGATTGTGTCGTGTCCAAAGATGTGAAGCCGTATCAGTGGCAAATAAAACTGTGTACAGAGACAATGGTTTCCCCGTGCGTGGTCGATATCTCACCAACCCGTCCACGATATGTCGTAAAATTTTGTATGTGGGATGGCAGATGATGCCCCTAAGTCCCCACAAAAATTCGTATCAAGACACGCAGTGTTGTGTCCAGAAAAGACCCCGAGGTGCAGGGGATTACTGTGGCTGTGCGCGCGTGTGCACGAGGGCGTGTGCACGAGTGTCCTACCGACACGACACAACCACGAAATCACCTCATAGTTACAGAAAAGGATAAGCGACATCAAAACACGATTTTCTATTCAAATACAATTCAAAAATTAACACAAAAAGTTCACTGAGGCATTTTCACAAACACACAGAACATGACACTGATACGTGTCCTGTTAGGACACGAAACGACACAAAAACCTGGGGATTCCTATTCCTATAGTTAGGTTAGGTCTAGGGCTCCCTATTAATGCAAAATTTTCAGGATCCTATGGTGTGGATAGAGAGTTACCTCAATGAGTCAAAACTCCCAAAAAGCTCAAATGAGTGAGGTTCTTCCCAATGGTGAAACTCCTCCAAATCTTCCCAAATCTGAGAATACTCATAGCCAACAGAAAGTAGGAAGAATTTAGAACCCAATACAATTTGTTTGGATTAAAAAGGAGAAAAAAATGGATTTATTATGAATTTCTAAAGATGGGAGCTCACCTCTTTCTTCTCTTGCAATAAATTCCTAAGGAAGAGGCTAGCCCTAGATTTGGGAGGCATTAAATAGGATGTGATAGGTCAATAGTGGCTGCCATGGGCTGATTAGGGTTAGGGTTGGTTCATGGTGTGGGCCTATGGGCTATTAAGCCTAAGTCATAAATCATGACTTATGAAATCATAAGCCATATTAGCCTACACAACTCCAAATCACCCCTACCTAGTTCCAATGACTTAAACCTCATTAAATTAGGTCAACCAAGGTTACTTAACTTAACTAAGTGGCCATAACCTAGATTAGTCACTAGGTTAGTCTCCTAGTCAACACTAGTCAACCCTCAACCAAACAATTCAAAAATAAAATCTAAAAATTCCCATAAATCATAATAAATTCAAATAAATTCTAAAATGACCAAAATACCTTCTAGGCTATAATGTACTAGTCAAACATCCTAATTACATGGCTAGGCTCTAAAGTTGCACTAGTCAAACACCAAAATCATAAGTCATGATCTAAAATAATTTTAAAATAATTAAAAATTACCAAAAATCATATTATCATTTAAATATCATAATTAAATAAATTAAAATTTAAAATTTCAAAATTACCCTTATTTTAGAAACTGGGTGTTACAGATATACCTTGATATGCTGTTGCGACGGCTAACATGACATGACAAGAATGAATAACCTGGATACCGTGGACGATTGTGCTTGTACAAATGAACTAGTATTGTCTTACATTATATCTAGGACAGGGACCCCTGAGTACCACGGTCAGGGGTACATACTGTAAATGGATAAGGCTAATAACTAGAATAATACAGTAGTCATGAAAGATTTCCCCAGTTACAGGCGATTCCGTTATCCCGGCCACCATTGTTGGACTTGTAGCCTACCGTCGAGTAGGGCACATTTCCAGTCCACTGTCATGTGGGACACTTCATGAAATAAGTTCTATGCACACTGTCATGTGTTGCACACCAAGCCACCTAACAATTCTTGATAACTACTTAATGAATCCAAGTTGCCTGGATAACCTGGATTAGCTGCAGGGCTTGTGGCTGAAGGAATATCTCATTGCATCTTGCTAGTAACTAGGCCTTAAAAACCCTAGTTAGTTAAAGTATCAAGCCGTACTTATTGCTTGGCCGTGAATATTGGATGCAGTCTAATCAGTCTAGTCTTGTCCTGGTCCTGCGCCAGATTGCTACATGACCAGATTGCTTGTGTTTACCTTATCGATAAATAGTGAGAAACCAAGTTCCGTTCAGATGAAGGGTTACAACCCCGGTCCTTTGGTTTACGGGTTGTAACCTGGTTATCTGAATAGTCCCATGGTTACCTCATCGTATATCATCCTGTCATGCTTTTCTTTATATCCTGTCTTTTGTTATATATTATTATTATTCTCATGCTAATTGCTGGTTTTAGTTCCTAAGTGAAGCCTCCTTTGTGGCACTTGCTCTTTCTGGGGTCTGACCCAGCTGGTTTTGTATGGCCAGATATCGGAGCAGCTCCAGAGGATCTACCGACTTTCCAGCCCGATGGTGAGCACCAGGCGTAACCAGGGCAACGAGTGGGGTTATTTTGGCTCTTCCACTCTATTGTGAAAAATATTCTTTTGAGGTATTTAGCCGACGAGCACGTGTTAGCTCGTGTTGCATACCTTATTGCTGTCTGCCTACGGGCTGTAACATGAATGACAGATCCTAGGGTTGATCATGTATGACTAAACTCTTGTTAGTCCTCATATTTTATAACGACTAGCTTCATGATCAGCTGAATATATAATGTTTGGGACGCCTTACTATTGTATATTTGGTGATCTTACATCTTGTAACTTTACTTGGTTGCTTGAGATTGAGACATTTAGGCTTGTTATTGACCATAGGAGACTGATGGATTGTAGTTAAACCTCATATATCTAGACAGCCGTGACCGTATAGTAAGGTGGATTCTATTTCATTATACATAGCTGGCTATGTATGACCCCGCTCTCCAGTATTCTGGTTCTGGGGCGTTACATGGTTTATGTGGTGGCCTATGTAGGTCTTGTAAATCAAGATATATGAGGGTTTATCGAATACATGACTCAATCAACACTCGTCCTTGATCTCTGTTCGTATTCTCTTAATCCCTAAAATTCTTGTCCTGATCACATGCTTGTATCTTTGATCTGTCCTGGTCCTTCCTTATTGTTCCCTATGTCATTTTCTTCAGCGGCATTATTTCTGGTCCTGCCGATCAACAAGGCGATGCACCTTCAGTGGACCAGCAGCAACCAGAAGATCAGGCCCAGCACTCAACAGTACCAGCCTTCGAGGCCATTGCCGCCTCAGGTACAAGTCTTCCAGCAGCAGAGACCCCAGCAGTATGCCCTGACCCCAGCTCGAATTCAGAACCGACAGAGAGGTTTCTTGCAAGATGTCTTCCCTCTTCCTCATGCCTTCAAATTCCTTGCTTGCATGATTGATTGTTTGATTGATTGCTTAGTATAGCTTGTCCTTGCAACTCTAGCCTCTTGATTAAATTTCGAGGACGGAATTCTTTTAAGGTGGGTAGAGTTGTAATGCCTGTGGTTCGTATTACGTATCTCGGTATACGTGTATGTATTTTGACTCGTATTGTATGTTTCCCTGCTTGATTTGTTTTGGCATTTCATTGATTGGTTTATCTCGGTTCGGTTCGGATTGTTTGGGCTTGGTTCGGTTTTGTTGTGAACCCACCCCACCTACCACCACCCTCTTTATTTATATCCCAACACTCTTTCTCTCTCCTCATTCACTCTTCTTCTTTTCTACTATTACTTCTCCACCAACCTGAGAGAGAGAAGTTGTAGGCAAGTGCATCTTGCTTCATGGAGGAACCTTATTTTTTTATTGTTCCACTGTCTTTCTCATGTGTTTCTAATCCACTTTAGTACTTAGTATTTTTCATTTCTGTGATTAATTTCTTGTTGATCTAGTTTTGTGGTACTTTCGATTTTCATGAATTTTGATCTATCAAACCTGTATATTTTTGTTATTTGATGGTTCCATGTTGTAGAGAATTCCATTTTACCCAAATTTGACCTACGGGAGTCTGGGTTTGGGTTCCTATTATTGTTTGGAGGAGCATGGAGGCCATGGTATTTTCTATGGACATGTTCTCTGTGGGGGCCATTAATTGCACTCTTGGCCGCATGCAACATTTTGTGCTGAGCCGTATGGCCATTTAATTGAATTGGCCGCATGGCCGATCACTTGCTTGGCCGCATGGCATTTGCTGTTTGCAAGGCCAATAAATAATTGTAGCCGTATATGCACATTTTTGTGCTTAGCCGCATATGCACTGTGCTTGCAATTAATTTTATATGCTGGTCGTATAGGCCATTGGCCTTATTGTTTGGCCGCATAAGCACTGTTTCTTAGCCGCATATGGCTGCATATAATTCATGGCCGAATGGCCTTTACATTGAATTGTATTATTTAATTTCCTTTGCCCTTTTTATTAGTTGTATGTTGCATGCATTTAGCTTTTGCTTGCATTTAGCTTTTTATTTAATGCATGCATGCATTTAGATTTTGCCATTTAGCTTTTGCTTGTATTTAGATTTTTATTTAATGCATGCATGCATTTAGCTTTAGTTTTTACAAGCATTGCTTGCAGGCTTGTATTTTTCGGCCGCATAGCCTTTAGTTCAGCTGTGGCCGCATGCATTTGCATGGCCTTTAGTTACTTTGTGACCGCATGCATTCAGTTGTGGCCTTAGCTATTGCTTGGCCGCATAGGGCTATTAATACTAATTCATGGCCGCATATGCAAGTGAACTTGCATGGCCGCATGGGCCACTAGATAATGAGCTTGGCCGTAATATTTAGCTTTGGCCGCATGAAATATTGCTTGGCCGCATGCAAGCAATACTTGCTTGGAATATTTATGGCCGCATGTATTATTGTAGCCGCATATGGCTCACTGCATTTATTGGCTGCATGGCCTTTCTATTAATTGCATGGCAACATGTTTGGCCGCATATGGCCAATGCCATATTTTGCTTCATATGGCCAACTCTAATTTGCTAGCCGCATGAAATTCTTTAGCTGGCCGCATGAAATTCATTATTGGTTGTATGGCCTTAGCATAATATTTGTGGCCGCATGGCCTTAGCATTAATTATAGCCGTATGCACATTTATGTGCTTGGCTGTACGCAATTAATTGTAGCCGCATGCACAATACTTGCCTGAGCCGCATATGGCCAAGTGACTTGCTGGCCGCATGCTCCTGTCTCCTGAGCCGCATGGTTCCTCCACAGCCCTTGCCCCTGCTAATATTTAATTACAAAATATATGCTTGTGCCATATTAATTTAAGTGTGTTCTCTGACACGATGGTGACCCGTTGTGGTACACTTTTGACAAATGACATGACATGATAGTGGCCCGTCGTGGCATACTCCTGACAGTGAACTTGACATGATGAACTTGACATGATATACCTGACATGATATACCTTGATATGCTGTTGCGACGGCTAACATGACATGACAAGAATGAATGACCTGGACACCGTGGATGATTGTGCTTGTACAAATGAACCAGTATTGTCTTGCATCATGTCTAGGACAGGGACCCCTGAGTACCACGGTCAGGGGTACCTACTGTAAATAGCTAAGGCTAATAACTAGAATAATACAGTAGTCATGAGAGATTTCTCCAGTTACAGGCGATCCGGTTATCTCGGCCACCATTGTTGGACTTGTAGCCTACCGTTGAGTAGGACACATTTCCAATCCACTGTCATGTGGGGTACTTCATGAAACAAGTTCTATGCACACTGTCATATTTTGCACACCAAGCCACCTAACAATTCTTGATAACTGCTTAATGAATCCAAGTCGCCTGGATAACCTGGATTAGCTGCAGGGCTTGTGGCTGGAGGAACATCTCATTGCATCTTGCTAGTAACTAGGCCTGTGAAACCCTAGTTAGTTAAAGTATCAAGCTGTACTTATTGCTTGGCCGTGAATGTTGGATGGAGTCTAATCAGTCTACTCTTGTCCTGATCCTGCGCCAGATTGCTACATGACCAGATTGCTTGTGTTTACCTTATCGATAAATAGTGAGAAACCAAGTTCCGTTCAGATGAAGGGTTACAACCCCGGTCCTTGTTTGGTTTACGGATTGTAACCTGGTTATCTGAATAGTCCCATGGTTACCTCATCATATATCATCCTGTCATGCTTTTCTTTATATCATGTCTTTTGTTATATATTATTATTATTATTGTGCTAATTGCTGGTTTTAGTTCCTAAGTGAAGCCTCCTTTGTGGCACTTGCTCTTTCTAGGGTCTGACCCAGCTAGTTTTGTATGGCCAGATATTGGAGCAGCTCCAGAGGATCTATCGACTTTCCAGCCCGATGGTGACCACCAGGCGTAACCAGGGCAACGAGTGGGTTTATTTTGGCTCTCCCACTCTATTGTAAAAATATTCTTTTGAGGCATTTAGCCGACGAGCACGTGTTAGCTCGTGTTGCATACCTTATTGCTGTCTGCCTACGGGCTATAACATGATTGACAGATCCGAGGGTTGATCATGTATGACTAAACTCTTGCTAGTCCTCACATTTTGTAACGACTAGCTTCATGATCAGCTGAATATGTAATGTTTGGGACGCCTTACTATTGTATATTTGGTGATCTTACATCTTGTAACTTTACTTGCTTGCTTGAGATAGAGACATTTAGGCTTGTTATTGACCATAGGAGACTGATGGATTGTAGTTAAACCCTCATATATCTAGACAGCCGTGACCGTATAGTGAGGTGGATTCCATTTCATTATACGTAGCTGGCTATATATGCCCCAGCTCTCCAGTATTCTGGTTCTGGGGCGTTACAAGCTCTCCTTTCCGAAAATTTTTGAAATACTTTTTATTATTACTTATCTGATTTAAATGGTAATTTCTAGAATTTTATAAATAATTATTTAGTTAATTATTACGGTAGAGGACTTTAGCTACGGTTGAGTTTTGAAGTACCAGACGACTAGAAATCATGGCACGGATAGTGTAGTGGCATGCCTTGACGAGCTATAGTAGGGATGGTCGAGCCATAGTGATGTCCTAACTAGGAAAACCAGGCCAAGTTGCGACTTAACATCTATAGTTATTTTAATTATTTATTAATTAATTTATTGACGTATAGAAGACCAGGTTGTACCAATTTAGCCCGAACTGAGCCCAAGCCCAGGTAGTCATATAGTGCATCCCAAGACGTCCTTGTAGCGCAGCATAGGGTAGTAATATTTTAATTTAGTAACCTAGTAGACAATTTTCACAAAATGTGGTATATATATATATATATATATATATATATATATATATATATATATATATATATATATATATATATATATATATATATATATATATATTATGAGTCCTTGATATTAAATAATGTTTTATTGGTAATTTAGTAAATAATTTCTTTAATAAATATGTTGGATTTTGGGATTTATCTAGGTTATATATACATGCGTATGTATATATAGAAGTATATTTATAGTAAATAAATATTAGGCTTATATATATAACAAAATAATTATATTTCATTTGTATAAATTAATTTTAGTACATAAAAGTAAGAATTTTATATTGTAAATATTGATTTTACTTAGAATATTTTATTGTTGGTATTTGTATTTATGGCATAAGTAAATATATCTACTTAAAATTGTATTGATGGAATAATATATATATATATATATATATATATATATATATATATATATATATATATATATATATATATATATATATATATATATGATAATGGAGTGCTTCCACTCCTGGAAGAGGAGAGGACGCCGGTTTCTGCCGGAGGGAACTCCTTTGCTCGCCGGCGACCTCCCCACCTCCTCGTGGTCGGTTTGCTCCCACGACCGGTCGCCCTCCTCGGGCTGGCCGCGCCCCACGGCTCCTTCCCCCTCCTCGGTGGCCCGCTTTCTTTCCGTCGCCCCCGCTTCCCCGGTTGGCCAGGCTCCGCCTGGCCGCCCCCCATTGCCGGCGTCCTCTCGCCGTGCGGGCTCCCCCTTCCCTCCTTCCTATTCCTCCCTCGACGCCGTCGCCATCCCGGCGTCCTCGGCGCCTCCGATCTCGGTGCAGACAGTCTCCGGCCCCTTACCTTCTCGGTCCTCCGTCAGGGTCGAGCCTCGCTCTGCCAGGTTTTTCTTTCTCTGTTCCGACGCTCCCCCCTTCCGCCGCTCCTCTCACTGTGCTGCCCCCCGCCTCGACAGCGACCCTCCTCCCGGTGGCCCTCCCTCTGAGGAGGCCCTTTGCCCCCTCGGCTGCGTCCACCTCGACCCCACCGGTCCGCAGCGGCCCGGGAGTGGCTCCCCTACCTCTCGTCCCAGCCGTCGCCTCGGGACCCCCTGCCGACCTGTTCGCCATCCTCCACCACTTGGGGCCAGCCCCCTTGCTGGGCCTCTCCCCTTCGTCGTGGCCCTCCCGGGGATGAGCCCCCCTCCCGCGGGCTCCCTCCTCCCCCCCCGTGGGGTCGACCTCCCCCTTCCACCTCCAGCCCCCCCACCACCCCACCGCTCTCTCCTGTCGGCGGCGTCCGCCTTCCTCTCCCCCCCGGAGGTCGTGCTGTCCCTGTCTTCCGTGCTTCCTCTCCGGGGCAGCCCCCTCCGTCCGCCGGATCCCTCCCTGCCATCGTCCGCCGGATCCCCTTGCTTCCTCTCCGGGACCGCCCCCTCCGGCCGCTAGGTTTCCTCTCTTCCTCCACCTTCGCCACCCTCGTCGGAGCCCCGCTGGAACCCCTCTGGACTCGGGCGGCGCACCAGGGGAGGCCCCCTTTCTGGGTGGTCGAGCCCCTCTCCTGTGCGGTTCCCCGCCAGGTTTCTCCTCCCCCTGGAGTCGACCTTCCCCCCTTTTCCAGGCGGCGCCCCCTTCCAGCCGGTGGCTCCCCCCTCCAGCCGGCTTCGAGGATGCGCGCCGGGGGGGGGGGGGGCGAGGCTCCCTCGAGTAGTGCGTCCATCCCTCGGGTAGAGCGCCCCACTCCCCTAGGGCAGATTGCCCCTACCCACCTCGGGCAGCGCACCCGTTCCCTCTCCTCGGGCTGACTCGCCGACAAGATCACCCTCCAGGTGACCATCCACCCACCCCCCACTCGCCGCTACGCTTGGCCCCTACCGGCTGCAGGCGACGCCCCTTTTCTCCCGTCCCCCGTGCTTCCTCTCCTGGTCGGACCCCCCTCTCACCCCCAAGGTCGAACCCCCCTCTCCCCCTGGGTCGAACCCCCTCCCCTCAGCCGTGGCCTCCTCCATCCCCTTCGCCGTGGTGTGGCATCCGCTCCCCCCTCGGGGTCGAGACCCTTCCCCTCCGGCTCCTCCCTCATCGTGGTCCCCTCCCCCCTTGCCGTGGGTCTCACCCCCCCCGGGGTCGAGCCAGCCCCCCCGAGTTCCCTCGCCCCCCCCCCCGTTGGCCACCTCAAACTGCGCCCCCCTGGGGTACGCGGTTGTGAGTCCCGAGCATTCCTCCGGTCGCGCGCCGTTGCACTTCCTCCCTTTTCATTTTCTTTTTGAATTTTGATTGTTTTGCTTTGGAAAAGGGAATTTTTATTGAATGAAACAGCTCACTAGGAGCAGAGACAGGGCCCACAAGCTGGGCCAGCCCCGAAGGGGCACCAAAGCAAAACAATTATAGACATATATGTATATGTCTATACATATATGTCTATATATATATATATATATATATATATATATATATATATATATATGTATATCCATATATGTATATATAGACATATATAGACATATATATATTTTTTTATATATACATATATGTCTATATAAAAAAAATATATATATATATAGACATATATGTATACATATATGTCTATATAGTGAGAATAAAAGCCCAGCCCAGTCCAACGGAATCCCTCTCTAGCACAGTAACCTGACCCCCCGACTCCGTTACAACAGAACACACTTGTATATATATAGATCGAGAAGGAGACGAGAACGAAAAAACAAAACCCTAACTTCCCAGCCCCGACCCCAGGCCTCGGTGCGCCGCCCAGGCGGCAGTGCGCCGCCGCAGCCACCGTCGGCCGGCGGCAGACGGCTGCGCAGACATAGACTCTGCGTAGACGGCAGCAGCGACATCCGCAAAGCCAACTTCGTTGCGCATGTTCTCAGCGCATGCTCGATCATTTTTCGATCTTTCTTCTCTAGTATGTAGCCTATATATACAACTTTAGATTACCCCAATTACTTTATATGTAGATGGCCTGAGTTGTCCGAGCATTCGACTCAAAGTCGACGAACACTCTGTTTATAAACAGAGTATATGACCAGTGTAGCATCCCTATTGCAAGGCGATTTGAGGCTGAACCTTCGACAGTTTCAGAAAATCTATTTGAACACATTCATAGACAACATATAGGACAGTAAAAGGCCATTGACACTTTTTAGTTTCATCTATTATATGTCGAGATAACTCGATTCAAAAATCGAGAAAAACCTAAGAAAATTGTTTTTCAAAAACATAGAAAACCTTTGATACGACGTGCGTCCCGCCAATCCGGACGATGTGGTCGCGAACCGAAAGCATCGAAAGGTGCGTATCGGCTTCGTGGATGTGTGGGCTTTGACGGAATTCAAATTATTTGCGTGTGCACGACGAATTTGATATGTATCCGTCGAAATTCACCGTATCTGCCTCTGTGAAAATTTCCCAATTACTTTGTGTACGTTCGTCAGATCGAGATGAAACTTGCGCCAACAGGACCGTATCATTTTTTTAGTCCTGTATGCCAAGTTTGGTCCGATTCTGAAACTTGTGCCAATGGACGATTTTGTGCACGGCCCGCCGGAATCCAACTTTGGACATACGGTTGGGTTCGTATCAAAAAATTGGACCCTGTTGACATATAGTTTGATGACTTTAGAGACCATAGACTTTGGCACGCTTTTCGGTGTAAAGCGGGTCCAACGGCGGACATCATTTTGGCCCGAAATTACTATTTTGCCCCTGTGTCCAGAATTGGACTTAAGGACAGACAATTCTAGCTAATTTGATTTTTATAAAAATGTTGGTAATATTTATTTCAGTATTCGGAGACTTCTGCATGTGTTGACTGTTGTGGCTCACCGAGTGGTATAGTATTATCGGTTTCACCAGCACAGGACCTCAGGCGAGTACATCTCTGATAGTTCTCATATTTGATTATCTCTATTAATCACGTACGTAGTAGTGTTTTACATTCATACTTTATTGGTTCTTGACACGATGTTACACGAGATAGTAGTTATGGATTCTTTACATGTTGTTCGTAACCAATCTATTACCGTGTCCGTGACCTGTTTGGATCCATGAGTACTGGTCGGGCGGAGAAATACTCTAGACATGTAAACAAACCCAAAATTATTCTTGCCTAATAGCAGTCGCACACTTCATGTGCGGGGTGCCAGATCTTATTCTTGCCTAATAGCAGTCGCACATTTCATGTGCGGGGTGCAGGATCTTATTCTTGTCTAATAGCAGTCGCACATTTCATGTGCGGGGTCCCAGATTTATTCTTAGCCGTTTACATGTCGAAGTAGTATTTTAACTCACTAGATAGGTACACTGTCTGGTTCTACAATATATATTGCTGGCTACAGGTCTTCTCTATTTTTAGTACTCACTTGCTTTGTTCACCATGCTCAATTTATGTCATGATTCTATACTTGTCTTTTCGTCCTATATTTCATTATTATTTAGAGATTTATGGATTTTGTCATTTATTGAATCTATGGTGAGGTTGTACTCGTTCTATTCCTGACTGGAAACCAATATATTTCAGGTTTAGCCGCGATCACTCTTAGCACTGGAAAGGCATGGGTATGCTGAGGTCAACCTAGTTAGTCGAATTAGTTGTCTTTTCTATTTATGAGACATTGTATTTTCAAACAAATGTGAAGTTGTAAAACCTTGTAATTTGTAAACTTGATTTAATAATGTGAATGGGCAATAAATGTATATTTTGTGATTTTGAGCATCTTGGTCGTGACAGCATTCTACCGCCGACTCTGTGGCGTAGGCTGGCTTGGACACGTCTCGTATCCGAAAAGTAGGTGCGGGTCATGACACGAATGGAGGACAAGTATAAAGATAACATTGAATACTTAATCATAATCTAAAGCACGATAAGATATCAAGAAGTCTAATAAACTACAAAGTCGAAAACATCAACAACATCCAACTACAATATCTGAATTCAAATCTCAAATACAATAACAAAATCTTTATTTTATTTACATGCCAAAAGTTCTATCAGAGAATCTAACACAAGTCAAACTAGAACTAAATCTCTCGGTGATCACTCCTGAGACTCATGACCCATGGTCGCTATCCCTTCCTCAGATCCATAGTATGTGGGACATAGATCCCCTGATCAATTATCTAAAAAATATATCCAGTCAGGATGGAACGAGCACATCTCCTTTAGCAGTTCCAAGTAAATGACGAAGACTATAAAACAGTTATAGCAAGTAATACTTAACGAACATAGAAAGAGTGAGTCAGAAAATGAAATAAAACAACTGTTAACTAAAGTACAAGGAAAATAAATATGGTGAATCAGAAGAGCATGGCCAGTAAGACTGTAAATGAAGACAACTAAACTAGAGCAGATATGATGTGAGTCCAGACAGTATAATGTGAGTCAAATATTATTCCAGTAAAAGACACTAAACCATTATGTTTTGAAATACCGCTTTCGACATATAAATGGCTAGGGGATAAATACGGTACATCGTACGCTTGGCAAGCGTACGACGGCTATCTTTCCATATTAGACCAGTAGTTAATACGGTACATCGCACGCTTGGCCTAGCGGCGATGGCTATCTTTCCAGATTAGACCAGTAGGTGTGGTTCCAGTATGATTGGAAATATTTACATGTCTACACGAGTATTTCTCCGCCCCGACAAGTATAAGTGAATCCATAGCCCGACACATAAATTAAGTACAAGTCCAGCCATAAAGTAAGTGGTGCTAGTAGGTGTTTTCAGTAGGTGGTTCCAGTGAATCTGTGGAGAGTGTCACGACCCGTACCCGATTTAGGGCACAAGCACGTGGGTGCATCCAGCCTACGTCGCAGTGTCAGCGGTAGATGCTGTATAGGTCATCTATAATATCTAACATCAACAATATAGAATATAAACTTGTCATCTCCGCACGGAGGAATATATATAACATTTGAAATATAACTCAATCACATGATTCTAAAGGAAGATAAGCACAATGATATGATAGAAGATAAATATGAAATAGATAGAGTCTGAAATAGTATTAGAGTCACAAACACAAGTTTAGAATTAAGACATAGTACAATCCCAAAATAATACTACAGACCCAATGTATCAACCTGTATACAAATCCAGCAAAATCTAGCTAAACTAAGTCACTATTGGAGGTACATCCTCTAAGAACACCGGCTCCACAAGCAAGTCCCGAACAACGTCACCGTCTATCCCAAATCTATAGTAGGTTGTGCAATCAGCCTCTAAATTCTCTGAAAAATAGTTATCTAGTCAGAATTGGAGCAAAGTACAGACGCCAACAGCAGTTTCATTAAATTGACAAATGCTATAAGAAACAGTTATACTGGAATACATGATAGAATAACGAAACTAGAAATAAGAAGTGCAAGGTAAACTGAATATCATGTCATGGTGTGAGGAATATATAGTAAAACTGGAATGTAAAATAATATAGGCAAATCTGAGTACAATATAAGTATAAACGGTGCCTTGAGATATTAGAGTGTTATGTGATCGACTTGAGTCCAGATCAGGCTATTCTATTTGACCGGCTGTACACAAGTATGAGTTTAGAGGATCAGATTGACCACAATGGAAAGCTATGCACAAGTAGTATAAGGTCAGGCTATACCCTTCGTGTGGCGAGAGTGAACTATGCACAAGTGAGTAAACAAGTGGGGTATTGATCACGTAAACTCTAATAACTCTCTAATCCCCAGAATAGTATAATAGAACCAAGCATGACATGCCATGACACAGGATTCAAAGAGCAGGGGGCAGTCCACTCCCAAATCGGTGTCCATACAAGTACAAAAAATAATATAGAGCAAGTACCAATATACCAGGTTAATCAGGAATGACATCTCATGACGGGATCCAACGTATACTAGTCCGTGTATCCTCGTGTCGAGAATCAAGTAAAATACTACAACTGAATAGATATAGGAAATATCAAAGCAATAAAAATTATTAGAGAATGTACTCACTTGTGGTCCTGAGCAGTCAATATGAATCGAGGCTCAAAGTGGAGTCACAAGACCTATAGATGAGATATACATTATTAGTTGTGGTTTAATAGTGTTAAAAATGGTTTTCAAGTGTGTGATATACAATCTAGCTTAAATATTGACTCAAGGTTGACTTCCAGTTAAATTGGTCAACTTTGGTCAACCCTGGTCAATCTAGGTTAGGTTATCCCCTTTCAAATCATTACCTACCTATATACACCCTATAGCCTAAACATTACCATGTATATACACATATATGGATATACCTACTTATCTGTCCTAGGTAATTCTTACCTATACCTTAGAGTAGGTAATATCTTACCTATCCAACCTCTCTATTAGGTAAAACCTTAGCCATATACCCACCAGCTCATACCTATCCTATAGTTAATATTTTACTTTGTAAGATAGGTAATTACCTATTACCTCCCATATAGGTAATATATTACCTTAAGTTGATTAGGTAATCACCCTTCTAGTAGGTAATAACATAACATATAAATATGTACATATACATATATTCCTTTCTAATAACCCCACCCTAAACTGTCACGACCCGCACCCGCTTTTCGGATGCGAGCTCGTGAGCAAGCCAGCTACGTATCGAGCGGACTCCAGCCCGACTCGAGTACGTATAAGCTGTCAAGGGCATGGGTATCATGTCTAATCTAAACTATATCTCAATCCACATGAATCATATAAGACAAGAATAAACAAGTATGGGTCATGGTCTGCAGCCCATTAGCATATTGTTCGATTAGACTCCAAAAATAATATGAGTCTATAAAATAAGCAGAATATAACATGGTACTGAATGTAAAACACGAGAGGATAATAAATACAATAATGATACCTGAATCCCGTAAACGTATCATCACATCTGTCATCCAGAACTACTAGCTACTCCATGCAATCGCTAAACCTGAAGAGATCATCAGGTCCTCAGAGGACTAGCAAGATACATAATATACAAGCCAACATGTAACAGTACAAATATACAGAGAAGGAACAATCAAGGATATCCAACGAGACTAAATGAACCAAGACTCAAGATCTAAACACACGGATCCTAAGACACTGGCATGCCATACTAGAAGTGGCTAATAGGTCAAAGCTATAGACTGCAGTCAAGGCAAGTACTCACAATCTATAGTGTCTCAATCGCAGTCAAGGAAAGTACTCATAACCAAGACAGTAGCCAATCCTAGTATAAAATCCTATAGACCGTAGTCAAGGTAAGTACTCACAATCTATAGAATGTCAAAGTCAAGTCCTACTCAAGTCATGTCAAGTCAAGTCAAGTCATAATCAAGTCAATAAAATTGTAGTGTAGGACTAGACGACTCTATCAAGGAATAAATATGAAACTAACATAATGTAACAGATAGAACTATCATAACAGGAAGGAACGAGAATGTGCATGCAACTAGAAACATGTAAAGTAAAACTATAACAAGACGAGTGTACTAGACATAGAATAAAACAATCACGAATGTAAGGAAAATAACCACAGCGAGATGATGAGCATACATATAAATTATACTGTACAAGTTGGCAAGGTATACTTCCCTGGGGGTTGCACGGAGAAACAACAATGTATCGCCAATCAACAAGTCAGAACATCCAAGTCATCACAACTGTCTTCGAAAGCTGAAATAAACATTACCAATATTCTCAGAATAGTCAAATTAGCTAGGATTGCCTGTCCTTAAGTCTAATTCTGGACACAGAGGCAAAACGGTAATTTTGGAAAAAAACGATGTCTGCCGTTAGACCCGTATTGTACCGAAAAGCGTGCCAGAGTCAATGATCTCTAAAGTCATCAAATTACATGTCTACGGATCCGGTTTTCTGATACGAACCCAACCGTACGTCCAAAGTTGGATTCCGGCGGGCCGTGCACAAAATTATCCGTTGAGTGGGACCGTGGGGCCCGCAAAACGACGTACGATCCAACTGTCTCAGAATTGGACCAAACTTGGCATAAAGGACCAGAAAAACGATACAGTCCTGTTGGCGTAAGTTTCGTCTCGATCTGATGAGCGTGCACAAAGTAATTGAGAAGTTTGCAAAGTGCACGATACGGTGAATTTTGACGGATACGCATCAAATTCGTCGCACACACGCGACCAATTTGAATTCCGTCAAAGCCCACACGACCACGAAGCCGTTACGCAGCTGTCGATGCTTATGGTGCGCGACCACATCGCCCGGTTTGGCGGGACGCACGTCGTATCGAACAATTTCTAGTTTTCGAAAACTATTTTTCCCATTTTTTTCTTGATTTTTAGAATCCATTATCTTCCTGTATAATAAACGAAAAATAGTTCTACAAAAAGCGTTCTAATCTCGTATAGGTGGTCTAAACTTTGGTTCAAGTAGTTTCTCAAATCTATCGATCGTTTGACCGAAAATAGGCTTCCAAATCGAGTGTTTGGGCTGTCCTATATGTCCTGTTTCAGTCAGTTTTTTGCCGACTTTGCGTCGATTTTGTGGGCGATCTAGGCCGTACTAATTTAAACTAGATGAACAGGATTGTAGGCCTATAGGTTGTGAGCATACCTGAGAAGACAGCTCCGAAGTTGATTGACCACGCGTCGAGAAATCCCGTCGCGAAGTCCCCTACGAACGCTACTGCTGCTGTCCTGTTCTAGCACGCGCCTGTGAGCGCGCCCGCGCGCGCGCGCGCGGCCTCCTGCCACCGGCCGGCGGTGGCTGCGACGCCGCACAGCCACCTGGGCGGCACGCCATGGTCTGGGGGAGGTGGCGGCGAGGTCAGGCGTGGGTTTAGGGTTTGCTCCTGTCGATCTCCTTCTCCGCTCATATATGTACTCGGCTGTATGTATAGGCTTACTCGGTTTGGTGTGGGGGAGAAAATGGTTTGCTCGGGTTGAGCTTGGCCCGGGGTGTTGTTAGCTTGGGCTCTGCTGGGTACGTGGGTTGTTGAGGGAAATAGTTCGGTTGTGGAGTGAGAAAGGCTCGGCTATACTGTTCAATATACTGCTCGATTTCATTTCTAAGCCTGCAGTATACTGGACACTTCTAAGCCCGCGATATACTGGGCTGGTCGGGCTCGGCTGAGCCCGACTTGGTGCTGCTATTACTGTGGTCTTTTCTTTTTCCTTTTCAATTATTACACTAATACATATTTATATATATATATATATATATATATACATACACCATTATATATATTTATATATATATATACAAATACACACGTATTTAATATTTATTTATTTTTATATACCAATACACACATATATAATATTTATATATACTTACACTCACATTCACACATATATAATATTTATTTGACAATAAAAAAATATAACCAATAAAATAGTAATATTAAATAACAATCCCAATAAAATAATAATAATAATAACGAAATTCAATATACCCATAATAGGCATTGCATCTACTTGAAATATGTCTACATGGGTGTATTTGATCTCACTACATGTCTCCAAAGGCTTGGATTCGGTTCGGACCCAATTCGGGCTAAGTTGGTACAATCGGGTCATCTAAAATCAATATATCTAATTAATAAATAAATAATTCATCGGTAAGGGTTAATTCGCAACTTGGCCTGGTTTTCTTAGTTAGGACGTCACTATGGCATAGTCTTCCCTACCAGGGCTAATACAATAGTTAAAGCTCGCCACTGCACTATCCGTGCCATGATTCCTAGTCACCTTGTACTCCAAATTTGATCATGATTAAAAATCATCTACCGTAATAATTAACTAAATAATTATTTATAAAAATTCTAAAATTACCATTTAAATCAAATAAATAAAAAAATATTTCAAAATTTCGGGAAGGGGAGCTACAAATCTACCCACCTTAAAATAATTTCGTCCTCGAAATTCTAACTCATAACCATGCCTAAAATTTTAAAAAATAAAAAGTCAAGGAATAAATCCACTATTACCACAATCTTCTCAAATGTTAATTCCTCAAAAATAGTTTGTATTCTTCTCCTAGCCAAATAGCCTCCAGGACTTCTACCCACCTTTGGTCACACTACTCCTCAAAACACGGTCACTAAAGTCTTATAACCTCCTAACCAGTTGCTAACAATCCTACTGCAGATATCTAGGGCATATGGTATTTATAATCCCTCATATCTATAAACAACCAAATATTCAATAGTCAAGCAATATTATACTATAAATTAAGAATTTTTGATAAATCCTAGATAGCACGATCGTTCGTCACCACGAAATAGGAAGCGACGAGAATCAATGGTACGGAAAGAAAGAAAGTATAATCGAGAGCAATTATGGAGTTTTCAAGGACGTAGAAAATTTCTAGGAGAGTTTTCAAAGCAGAGTGGATTGAGATTTCTAAGGTTTAGTCAAAGTCGCAGGCTCGTATCAGTATAGTTACGTAACCGATACGATATGCTCTGACCTGCATGGGCCACCACAAAAACTTGTCACGACCCGCACCCTTTTTTCGGATGCGAGCTCGTGAGCAAGCCAGCTACGTATCGAGCGGACTCCAGCCCGACTTGAGTACGTATAAGCTGTCAAGGGCATGGGTATCTTGTCTAATCTAAACTATATCTCAATCCACATGAATCATATAAGACAAGAATGAACAAGTATGGGTCATGGTCTGCAGCCCATTAGCATATTGTTCGATTAGACTCCAAGAATAATATGAGTCTATAAAATAAACAGAATATAACATGGTACTGAATGTAAAATACGAGAGGATAATAAATACAATAATGATACCTGAATCCCGTAAATGTATCATCACATCTGTCATCCAGAACTACTAGTTAACTCCATGCAATCGCTAAACCTGAAGAGATCATCAGGTCCTCAGAGGACTAGCAAGATACATAATATACAAGCCAACATGTAACAGTACAAATATACAGAGAAGGAACAATCAAGGATATCCAACGAGACTAAATGAACCAAGACTCAAGATCTAAACACACGGATCCTAAGACACTGGCATGTCATACTAGAAGTGGCTAATAGGTCAAAGCTATAGACTGCAGTCAAGGCAAGTAATCACAATCTATAGTGTCTCAATCACAGTCAAGGCAAGTACTCAAAACCAAGATAGTAGCCAATCCTAGTATAAAATCCTATAGACCGTAGTCAAGGTAAGTACTCACAATCTATAGAATGTCAAAGTCAAGTCCTACTCAAGTCATGTCAAGTCAAGTCAAGTCATAATCAAGTCGATAAAATCATAGTGTAGGACTAGACGACTCTATCAAGGAATACATATGAAACTAACACAATGTAACAGATAGAACTATCATAACAGGAAGGAACGAGAATGTGCATGCAACTAGAAACATGTAAAGTAAAACAATAACAAGACGAGTGTACTAGACATGGAATAAAAAAATCACGAATGTAAGGAAAAGAACCACAGCGAGATGATGAGCATATATATAAATTATACTGTACAAGTTGGCAAGGTATACTTGTCTGGGGGTTGCACAGAGAAACAACAATGTATCGCCAATCAACAAGTCAGAAAATCCAAGTCATAACAACTGTCTTCGAAAGCTAAAATAAATATTACCAATGTTCTCATAATAGTCAAATTAGCTAGGATTGCCTGTCCTTAAGTCCAATTCTGGACACAGGGGCAAAACGGTAATTTCGGGCAAAAACGATGTCCGCCGTTGGACCTGCATTACACCGAAAAGTGTGCCAGAGTCAATGGTCTCTAAAGTCGTCAAACTATATGTCTACGGATCTGGTTTTCCGATGCGAACCCAACCGTACGTCCAAAGTTGCATTCCGGCCGGCCGTGCACAAAATCACCCGATGAGTGGGACCGTGGGACCCGCAAAACGACGTACGATCCAACTGTCTCAGAATTGGACCAAACTTGGCATACAGGACCAGAAAAACGATACAGTCCTGTTGGCGCAAGTTTCGTCTCGCTCTGACGAGCGTGCATAAAGTAATTGAGAAGTTTGCAAAGTGCACGATACGGTAAATTTCTACGGATACGCATCAAATTCGTCGCGCACACGCGACCAATTTAAATTCCGTCAAAGCCCACACGACCACGAAGCCGTTATGCAGCTTTCGATGCTTACGGTGCACGACCACGTTGCCCGATTTGGCGGGACGTACGTCGTATCGAACAATTTCTAGTTTTCGAAAACTGTTTTTCCTATTTTTTTCTTGATTTTTAGATTCCATTATCTTCCTGTATAATGAACAAAAAATAGTTCTACAAAAAGCGTTCTAATCTCGTATAGGTGGTCTAAACTTCGGTTCAAGTAGTTTCTCAAATCTATCGATCGTTCGACCGAAAATAGGCTTCCAAATCGAGTGTTTGGGCTGTCCTATATGTCCTGTTTCAGTCAGTTTTTCGCACTTTGCGTCAATTTTGTGGGCAATCTAGGCCGTACTAATTTAAACTAGATGAACAGGATTGTAGGCCTATAGGTTGTGAGCATACTTGAGAAGACAGCTCCGAAGTTGATTGACCACGCGTCGAGAAATCCCGTCGCAAAGTCCCTACGAACGCTACTGCTGTTGTCCTGTTCTAGCACGCGCCTGTGCGCGTGCCCGCGCGCACGCGACCTCCTGCCACCGGTCGGCGGTGGCTGCGGCGCCGCACAGCCACCTGGGCGGTGCGCCATGGTCTGGGGGAGGTGGCGGCGAGGTCAGGCGTGGGTTTAGTGTTTGCTCATGTCGATCTCCTTCTCCGCTCATATATGTACTCGGCTGTATGTATGGGCTTACTCGGTTTGGTGTGGGTGAGAAAATCGTTTGCTCGGGCTGAGCTTGGCCCGGGGTGTTGTTAGCTTGGGCTCTGCTGGGTACGTGGGTTGTTGAGGGAAATAGTTCGGTTGTGGAGTGAGAAAGGCTCGGCTATACAGTTCAATATACTGCTCGGTTTCATTTCTAAGCCTGCAATATACTGGACACTTCTAAGCCCGCGATATACTGGGCCGGTCAGGCTCGGCTGAGCCCGACTTGGTGCTGCTATTACTGTGGTCTTTTTTTTTCCCTTTTTTTTTCCTTTTCAATTATTTCACTAATACATATTTATATATATATACATACATACACCATTATATATATATTTATATATATATACAAATACACACCTATTTAATATTTATTTATTTTTACATACCAATACACACATATATAATATTTATATATACTTACACTCACATTCACACATATATAATATTTATTTGACAATAAAATAATATAACCAATAAAATAGTAATATTAAATAACAATCCCAATAAAATAATAATAATAATAATGAAATTCAATATACCCATAATAGGCATTGCATCTATTTGAAATATGTCTACATGGGTGTATTTGATCTCACTACATGTCTCCAAAGGCTTGGATTCGGTTCGGACCCAATTCGGGCTAAGTTGGTACAATCGGGTCATCTAAAATCAATATATCTAATTAATAAATAAATAATTCATCGGTAAGGGTTAATTCGCAACTTGGCCTGGCTTTCTTAGTTAGGACGTCACTATGGCTCGGTCTTCCCTACCAGGGCTAATACACTAGTTAAAGCTCGCCACTGCACTATCCGTGCCATGATTCCTAGTCACCTTGTACTCCAAATTTGATCATGATTAAAAATCATCTACCGTAATAATTAACTAAATAATTATTTATAAAAATTCTAAAATTACCATTTAAATCAAATAAATAAAAAATATTTCAAAATTTCGGGAAGAGGAGCTACATAAACCCAAATGTGAATCAAGGGTTTATCTCAAAGAGGCAAATGGTGGCCTAATGGCCAAGCCAACTACCCAAACAAGGCAGGATCCCCTGCTGCCAAAGCACTTACTGCTGCTGCAAATACAGCTGCTGCAAACCCAAAATTGGCCAAGGCAAGTGCCAAATGGTCTGGCCAACATGGCCCAACAAGGGGGGTATCCCCTGCTGCAAATGTAGCAAGGCAAGCTGCTGCAAATGCAGTTGCAATACAGGCAAAGACAAGTGCCTTGTGCACTGCTAATGCCATGTTGCTGCTACTACAAATGTGCATTGTGGTACTGAAATGTAGCCTAGTGCATTTGCTAATTGAAATGGCAGCCTTCTGCTAAACAAGACTACCAAAGTGTTTGCAATGGCCTACTGCTACTGCTGTACCATACTGCTGTTGCTACTTACAAATGCAGTATGCAATTCTGTAATGCAAAGCCCAGAGCATGCCCTGCTGCCATGGCTCACTGATACACATCTCCAACTCAATGCCACTGACTGATACTTAACTCATCCACTTATCTGAACACTATCCTATCTCTTGATACACACAAAAACACCAAGCCAAGTACTGACAACCTACGCTGACACTTCACTGACCAAAACTAACTGATACTTGGCTCTGATACTAAGATTCATACTTAGATACATGGATACACACTCCTAAATCACTCGCACACATACAAATCAAATCCACTGACACATGAATCTCAGTGATTCACAGTGTCACGACCCGCACCCCGATTAGGGGCATGAGCATGTGGGTACGTCCAGCCTACGCCGCAGAATCGACAATAGAACACTGTATAGGTCCACTAGAATGTATAGCATCTAGACACAATATATATGTACCTGGCATCTCCGCATGGAGGTATATAATCTCAACTCAATCATAAGACATCTATGAAAGATAAGCACGAATATCATAAAGATATGATATAAAATAGATAAACAGAAGTAGATGCAAAAACCACGAGATCAGAGTTTAAGACATAATACAATATCCCAAAATATAACATATAAGATAAGTCAAAGCTAGCTGGAATGCAGTCCAGTCAAACATAACTACTCTAGGTCACTACTACTACAGACACTGGCATAAGAGGGAGATCCTGGTAATAGCTCGAGCAGTCAGCATCTAAATCCTCTGTAATATCAACGGGATTATCCTGTCAGGAAAATGAACGAGCACAAACACCAACAACAGTTCCATAGTATTGACAAATGCTATAAGAGACAATCATAATGGAATACAAGATGATATATCAAGACTGTAAGTAAAACATGATATATAAACTGGAAATCATGTAAGGGTGTAACGTACAAAAAAGTAGAACAGTACAGGAATATATGATGTATAATGCAAACATAAAATGTGCCTTGAGATATTAGTGTGTTATGTGATCGGCTTGGGTCCGGATCACAAAAAAGAACATTAAACAAAATAATAATAATCAAATGACAATATTTATTGAACATAATTGATTTAGAAAATTAAAAAAATTAACCCTAAATTTCAGGAGGCTTACATCCTACCCACCTTATAAGAATTTTGTCATCGAAATTAAAATCATCCAATAGGTCACGGTAAGGTATGTAGTCGCTAAGGCATAATACTCAATCTGCTACCCCTGTGATTATCTATTATGTTTCTCTATACAAATATTTTGGTTCAGGTTCAACAAACTTCTTCCATAAAAACTATGTCATTTTACCCCTAATAATCTTCATATCAATAAGAACCTTTACGTATATTCTAAAATGTAGGTCATCATCGAGATACTATATATATCAACAGTGCTTGGCCATCAACCAAAATTCCAATTTCAATAGCAATTAGTTTGTTTCCTTATCCTATCCTAAGTATCTTTATCATATTAATCACAAGCTCCTTGAAATTATACATTCAAAATCTATTCTTGGCATTGAGCCTTCTCCCCTTTTTACTCAACAACTCCTGAATATAAACCCTCAAATCATATGTAAATAACTTGTAGATAACCAATAGTCACTTGGTCATTAAAGTCCTACAATGCTCAACCCTTAAACCTAACCACAAGATTCTAATCCTTAATCCGTAGTCACAACAATATAATATTTCATTACTACATCTTAGATACCTTATCATCAATCTATACTATCAAACTAATAATTCTTAATGGTTTCTAAGTCCACTATAGTCAGTCACTCATATCTGTCCTATAAGCTTAATTTAATAAAACCCTAAGAAAGATATACTCATCATAATCACATACTAATATATTATAGTTATAGAATCCGTTAACGAGGTTTGGCTATTTCAGTCGTCTATTAAATAGAAGGTAACAAGGGCCTAAGACTGGTTCGAGCAATCCATATCAGTATTCAGACAAGTTAAGGGTCACGCAAGACAAGAAAGATTGTCGAAATATTTCCAAGAATAGTACGAGGCCAAACGAGATGCATAGGATGTAGTCAAAGTAAAACTCGAAAACCATATACCTCCATAATTATGTCACATGAAGCTACTATCGCGCTAGTGTGCATCTGGCTGCGATTAACTTCCTTGTTCCATAATACGATGGATGGCTGCAGTGCACAGTTGCCATGCCAGATAATATAGGTTCCTAAACTTATCTTGGCTAAATTCATGAAATATTTCCAAACTAACCTTTGCAAAATAAAGGAGATGGTGTCAGTCAAGAGTGGTCCAAGTAGAATTCTAGAAACATATTTAACCATGATGCCATTATCTGAAGTTATGCCTCGCCAGTATTTCTCTGTATGCAAATTCACGATTCTGTAATACAAGGATAAATTACTTTTCGAAATTTTCTTGAATCAATCCATGAGGCACTTTCAACAATTTTTCGAGAAGGATGAGAATCATTACCCAAGAGTTTAGCAAAGAAGAGTTTAGTCAAATAATAGGAAAGATGGAACACAAAACAATCTTGTCGAGAAAATCCTAGTTGTGGCTGTAGATAGACATAGTTAATCAAGACAGGGAGAATGATGATAAGAATTCGTTCTTGCTCTTCTGGTTATAATGAAGCGAATCGATTTAAAATATGATCTGATAACCATACACGTCTTCCTGAAATAATGTTGCCAGAATTTTAGCACGCTAGTAAGCATAGCCGCAATAAACGATAGAGTCCATAACTAAGGTATAAACTATAAAATTATGTCATCTAGAATTCTTACCACGTCATCCGGTATGGCTGCAAAAAAATTCAAATTTTATAACTAGGATAAGCATATCCAAAATCAGGCTCTATGTCCTTGTCATGCTAGCTAGTATGACAGCGATAAATTCTAAACTCCATAAATAAAGCAGATATTTACCTTATCATGATATACCTTAATTCAATCCACAAAATTTATCTCGATGCAAGATCAAAGTCAACAACGAAAATCAGGAATCAAAGTCAACGATAAATCAAGGAAGAGCAAATGGAGACAAGCGAAAATAAATTTTGAGATAGGATTTAGAAAGAGATTCACAAGGGTTATCCCAAAGATACTATCTAGGTCAAAATTCAAAATTCCTTGAATATAGTCTAGAATAAATCCCAACCTAAATGGTTATAGGTTCAACTTCTACTTTCTAGTTCTCTCGGGGGTCCATAAACTCATCCTAGTGCAAGAATAAGATTTGATAACAGACAGATATTTAAGATCAGGATGAGCGAAAGCAAGTGGAAATAGACTCAAGAGTTTTTGAAGTAAGATTCTCAGGGGTTATCCCAGGAATCTATCAAGAGTTCCTAACTGTGATTGAGTAACTCCCTATATAGCCTATTACCTATATCCTAATAGTAGGCTCGCGCTCTAAGTCGAGCACCACTACGAAGTCGTACTAGTTACGACTCTGACCTGCATGGGCCACCACAAAAATGTGTCACGACCCGCACGCTGATTAGGGGCACGAGCACGTGAGTACGTCCAGTCTACGCCGCAGAATCGACGGTAGAACGTTGTATAGGTCCACTAGAAAGTATAACATTTAGACACAATATATATATGTATCTGCCATCTCCGCACGACGGTATATAATCTCAACTCAATCACAAGACATCTATGAAAGATAAGCACGAATATCATTAAGATATGATGGAAAATAGATAAACTGAAGTAGATGGAAAAACCACGAGATCAGAGTTTAAGACATAATACAATATCCCAAAATATAACATATAACATAAGTCTGAAAGCTAGCTGGAACGCAATCCAGTCAAACCTAACTAGTCTAGGTCACTACCAATACAGACACTGGCATAATAGGGAGATCCTGGTAATAGTCTCGAGCAGTCAGCATCTAAATCCTCTGTAATATCAATGGGGTTATCCTGTCAGGAAAATGAACGAGCACAAATACTAACAACAGTTACATAGTATTGACAAATGCTATAAGAGACAATCATAATAGAATACAAGATGATATATCAAGACTGTAAGTAAAATATGATATATAAACTGGAAATCATGTTATGGTGTAACGTACAGGAAAGTAGAACAGTACATGAATATCTAATGTATAATATAAACATAAAACGTGCCTTGAGATATTAGTGCGTTATGTGATCGGTTTGGGTCCGGATCAGGCTATTCTATTTGACTGGCTATGAACAGGAAATGCATGAAAACATGATCAAGTCGGCACAATGGAAAGTTATGAACAAGTAGTATCAGGTTAGGCTTTACCCTACGTGAGGCGAGGGTAAAGCTATGAACAAGTAATAGGAATACATGAGAGGTATTGATAACATAACCACTAATAACTCTCCATCCCCGAGTAGTATAATGGATCCAGACATGTCACGTCATGATGCGGTTTCTCTAAGAGGGTTGCAAATCCCCTTAGGAATCGGTGTCTATACAAGTACAAGAAAACAAGATCGAACAATGTACCAATATACTAAGAAAGTCCAGAAATAACATCTCATGCCAGGATTCGACGTATACTAGTGTGTGCACCATCGTTACAAGAATCAAGTAAAACACTATAACTGAATCAGATACAAAAGATATTAAGACAAGAAACTACTATCAGAGAATGTACGCGCATGCGGTCCTAAGCTGTCAAATAGGGTCGATGCTCAGAGTGATGTCACAAACCTATATATATAAGCTAATTAGGGTTCAATAGTGTTAGGCATGATTATATAGTATATGCTATGTAATCTAGGTTAAACATAGTCAACTAAGTCAAACTAGGTCACACTAAGTCAAACTAGGTCAAGTATTGACTTATAGTTGACTTTTGGTCAACTGGTCAACTCCTAGCCTAATCTAGGTCAAATGTTGACTTGCAGTTGACCTTGAGTCAAAACAGTCAACCTTGGTCAAACATGGTCAAATCTAGTCTAAGTATTAAAATATCAAGTTGTACCTCGTTATTCGTACATCGAAACTTACGACAGGTAAATTAAGAAAAGATGATCAATAATAAGGTTAATAATCTTATCATAGTAATCCATATGGCCATTTTGTCAATTTTAGCGATGTGAGCACTGAAATTGACTGATCTCAGTTTCTTTGCACTAATTACGAAATAGAACATAATAAAAATTAATTATAGGTAATGGTGATGCATAGAGAAATATCTAAAAACATTATCGGATGATGAAACAAATATCGCCAACATGTCCAGAATAGTCAAATCAGCTTGGATAGCCTACCCATAAGCCCTATTTGGACACAGGGGCAAAAAGATAATTTTGGGTCAAAATGATATCCGTGTTGGACTCACTTTGCATAAAAAAATGTGCAATGATACAAGTCCACTAAATCTAACAAATTATATGTTCACGAATTCAGAATGACGATACGAACCCAACGGTATATTCGTAATTGGATTCCGATGATCCGATCTCAAAATGGTCCGTTGACCTGGATATTGGTATCCGATTTGCACGAAAATACGTGTCGGAGCCAATGTCTATTAAATCTAGCAAAGTATATGTCAACGAGTCCAGAATGACGATACTAACTCATCGATATATTTGGAATTGGATTCCGATGAGTCGATCTCAAAATGGCTCGTTGACTCGGATTGTGGGGGCCCGCTTTGTACCGAAATGCATGCCAAGGCCTACGTCCACCAAATCTAACCAACTTTGGCATCAAATTCAACCAATCAAACAAGCTCACAATAAAACGAAACTTAAGGGACAGGAAGAGGGTAATACCAGCTGTGCAAAGGAACTGGTGACACGCAAAATGGAGCTGTGATGGCAGAGATACGAGCCGACGAAGTTGGCTCCGCAAAACTGTACAAAACATACACAATTTAAACGATCAACTTGGCGGCCGGTTTTGATCTATCAAACTATCGAATTAATGGTTAAAACTTGACAGGGGTGAAAGGGTATATACCGAGATTGTGACGGAATAAAAAGTTCGTCGATCCAACAGTCGAATTTTTAGAAAAATGTGCACGTAGTTGTTGTCCCAAACACGATTTTGAATTTAAATCCGTGCACGTCACGATGGGATTTCGTACGAAATGCACGAATCGCCCATTTTATACGTCGGGAAGCATGACGCTGCTCACGGGGAGGCATGCCATGGTTCGTCGGACCATGGAGGGTTGTGGGGCCGATCGTGGTGGCCGCACACGGCCGCCGCCGCACTACTACAGCCGCTGTTAGCTATTGCTGCTACTGGCCACAGCTGCTGTGCTGCCCATGCTGCACAATACGCTGCTGTTGCAGCTGCTGCTGTGCTTCCTGCCACAGCCACTGTTGGCCGCAGCTCTCGAGGAGAAGGAGAAGGAGGAGGAGGAGAATAAGAAGAAGATGATGATGGTGGTAGAGAAGAAGAAGAGGAGGAGGAGGAGGAGAAGGAGGAGAAGGAATTGTGATGTTGGTGTGTACAAGGAGACGAAGACGGAAGAGATTTGCTAAGGATGAAGAAGAATGGAAGAAGGAAAGGTGGAGTGGTCGGCTAGGGGGAAATGTTCTAGCTGCGAGAGAAAAGAAGGAGAGAGAGATGTGTGTGTGGCAGGGGTGAGTTGGTTGTGGTGAGAAAAAGTAGAGAGAGAGAGAGAGAGAGAGTTGAGTAGTTGTGAGAAAAATAAAGAGAGGGTGAGATTCTTTACAAAGTAAAGAGATAGAGGGAATTATTAGGGCCGACTACAATTGGGGATGGTATGGGAGTGAGTGTCTTGTGAGGAGATGTGGGGTTGAGATTAACGGGGGCAAAATCAAGGACTAGGATTAAATGTAGGCTATTAAGTTATTCTTTAGAAATTTAATTAAGGGGGGTTGTCCATTGAATATTTGAATGGATACAATTTGTGTTCGGTGTTTTGCAGGGGGATGAGTGCTAGTATTCATGAGGGGGTAACATGCAGCAAGAGTTGGGTTCAATTGAGTCGGGTCGGGTCAAAATCGGTTTTGACCATAAATGGATTAATTTTAGATATTTATGATCATGGGTAAATACGTAGCATGCGGGGGCTAAATTAAATGGGACACAAGTGTCATGTAGGTAGTAGGCTTAATGCGGGTCGTGTCCATATTTTGGGTCGACAAGTTTGGGTCGAAAGGGTGTTCCCAATTCAAGTCAAAAATAAATGTGACCCCGTGGGATAAATTAAGATTGGGACTTGTGTCAGAAAAGTTGTACGAAGCAAATAAAGCACAAGATGGTTTGTCTGAGTGGGACACGAAGGTCATGGGTGTAGGGTGTCTTGAGTAGTTCATGCACGAGAAGTTGGTTTTGAGAAAACGACTAGTCTAGTGCTCCTGAATTAAAAGTCACGGCAACGTGCATATGATGATCAAAAATAAAAGTGAGAAATTTAGTAATAATTATTCAACGATTAAAGGGTCTAAATTGACCCGAAGATGTATGATGCAAAAAGGGTACAAGGGGACAAGTTTGAGTGGGACATGATATATCAATATAAAGATAATCTTGTCTACTACAAACTCATGAAGAAAGTTTTCAGAGATTGGCATCTCTGACGCTCCAGAAATCAAAGTAACGAAAATGAACATTAAACAAAATAATAATAATCAAATGACAATTTTTATTAAAAATAATTGATTTAGAAAATTAAAATAATTAACCCTAAATTTTAGGGGACTTACATCCTACCCACCTTATAAGAATTTTGTCCTCGAAATTAAAATAATACAATAGGTCAAGCTAAGGTATGTAGCCGCTAAGGCACAGTATTCAATCTGCTACCCTTGTGATCATCAATTCTGTTTCTCTCTACAAATATTTTGGTTCAGGTTCAACAAACTTCTTCCATAAAAACTATGTCATTTTACCCATAAGAATCTTCATATCAATAAGAACCTTTACGTATATTCTAAAATATAGGTCATCCTCGAGATATAAACCCTCAAATAAAAAAAACTATGTCATTTTACCGCTATATATATATATATATATATATATATATATATATATATATATATATATATATATATATATATATATCAACAATGCTTGGCCATCAACCGAAATTCCAATCTCAATAGTAATTAGTTTGTTTCCTTATCCCATCCTAAGTATCTTTATCCTATTAATCACAAGCTCCTTTAAATTATACATTCAAAATCTATTCTTGGCATTGAGCCTTCTCCCCCTTTTTACTCAATAACTCCTGAATATAAACCCTCAAATCATATGTAAATAACTTGTAGATAACCAATAGTCACTTGGTCATCAAAGTCCTACAATGCTCAACCCTCGAACCTAAGCACAAGATTCTAATCCTTAATCCGTAGTCACAATAATATAATATTTTATTACTCCATCTTAGATACCTTATCATCAATATATACTATTAAACTAATCATTCTTAATGGTTTCTAAGTCCACTATAGTCAGTCACTCATATCTGTCCTATAAGCTTAATCTAATAAATCCCCAAGAAAGATATACTCGTCACAATCACATAATAACATATTATAGTTATAGAATCCGTTAACGAGGTTTGGCTATTTCAGCCGTCTATTAAATAAAAGGTAACAAGGGCCTAACACTGGATCGAGCAATCCATATAAGTATTCAGTCAAGTTAAGGGTCAAGCAAGACAAAAGATTGTCGAAATATTTTCATGAATAGTACGAGGCCAAATGAGATGCATAGGATATAGTCGAAGTAAAACTCGAGAACCATATACCTCCGTAATTATGTCACATGAAGCTACTATCGAGCTAGTGTGCATCTGGCTGCGATTAACTTCCATGTTCCATAATATGACGGATGGCTGCAGTACACAGCTGCCACGCTAGATAATATAGGTTCCTGAACTTATCTTGGCTAAATTCATAAAATATTTCTAAACTAACCTTTGCAAAATAAAGGAGAAGATGTCATTCAAAATGCTCATGGAGTGGTCCAAGTAGAATTCGAGAAACATATTCAACTATGATACCGTTATCTGAAGTCATGCCTCGCCAGTATTTCTCTGGATGCAAACTCATGATTCCGTAATACAAGGATAAATGACTTTTCAAACTTTTCTTGAATCAATCCATGAGAAACTTTCAACAATTTTTCGAGAAGGATGAGAATCATTACCCAAGAGGTTAGCAAAGAAGAGTTTATTCAAATAATAGGAAAGATGGAACACAAAATAATCTTGTCAAGAAAATTCTAGTTGTGGTTGTAGATAGACAGAGTTAATCAAGACAGGGAGAATGATGATAAGAATTCGTTCTTGCTCATCTGGTTATAACGAAGAGAACCGATTTAAGATATGATCTGATAACCATACACGTTTTCCTGAAATCATGTTGCCATAATTTTCGTACGCCAGTAAACATAGTTGCAATAAACGATAGAGTCCATAACTAAGGTAAACACCATAAAATCATGTCATCTAGAATTCTTACCACGCCAACCGGTATGGCTGCAAGAAAATCCAAATTTCATAACTAGGATAAGCATATCCAAAATCAGGCTCTATGTCCTTGTCATGCTAGCTAGTACGACGATGATAAATTCTAAACTTCGTAAATAAAGCAGACATTTACCTTATCATGATATACCTTAATTCAATCCACAAAATTTATCTCGATGCAAGATCAAAGTCAACAACAAAAATCATGAATCAAAGTCAACGATAAATCAAGGAAGAGTAAATAGTGACAAGCGAAAACAAATTTCGAGCTAGGGTTTAGAAAGAGATTCACAAGGGTTATCCCAAAGATATTATCTAGGTCAAAATTCAAAATTCCTTGAATATAGTCTAGAACAAATCCCAACCTAAATGGTTATAGGTTCAACCTCTACTTTCTAGTTCTCTCGGGGTTCCATAAACTCATCCTAGTGCAAGAATAAGGTTTGATAACAAAGAGATATTCAAGATCAGGGCGAGCGAAAGCAAGTGAAAATAGACTCAAGAGTTTTTGAAGTAAGATTCTCAGGGGTTATCCATGGAATCTATCAAGAGTTCCTAACTGTGATTGAGTAACTCCCTATATAGCCTATTACCTATATCCTAATAGTAGGCTCATAGCATTGCTCTAAGTCTAATACCACTACGAAATCGTACTAGTTGCGACTCTGACCTGCGTGGGCCACCAAAAAATGTGTCACGACCCGCACCCTGATTAGGGGCACGAGCACGTGGGTACGTCCATACTTCGTCGCAGAATCGACGGTCGAACGCTGTATTGGTCCTCTATAAAGTATAGCATCTAGACACAATATAAATGTACCCGTCATCTCCGCACTGAAGTATATAATCTCAACTCAATCATAAGACATCTATGAAAGATAAGCACGAATATCATAAAGATATGATGGAAAATAGATAAACTGAAGTAGATGCAAAAACCACGAGATCAGAGTTTAAGACATAATACAATATCCCAAAATATAATATATAACATAAGTCCCAAAGCTAGCTGGAACGCAGTCCAGTCAAACCTAACTACTCTAGGTCACTACCACCACAGACACTGGCATAAGAGGGAGATCCTGGTAATAGTCTCGAGCAGTCAGCATTTAAATCCTCTGTAATATCAACGGGGTTATCCTGTCAGAAAAATGAACAAGCACAAACACCAACAACAGTTCCATAGTATTGACAAATGCTATAAGAGGCAATTATAATGGAATACAAGATGATATATCAAGACTGTAAGTAAAACATGATATATAAACTGAAAATCATGTCAGGGTGTAACGTACAGGAAAATAGAACAGTACAAGAATATCTGATGTATAATGTAAACATAAAATATGCCTTGAGATATTAGTGCGTTATGTGATTGGCTTGGGTCCGGATCAGGCTGTTCTACTTGCCGGCTATGTATAGGAAATACGAGAACACGGGATCAGGCCGACCACAATAGAAAGATATGAACAAGTAGTATCAGGTCAGAATTTAACCTATATGAGGCGAGGATAAAGCTACGAACAAGTAATAGGAATACATGAGGGGTATTGATAGCATAACCACTAATAACTCCCCATCCCTGAGTAGTATAATGGATCCGAACATGTCATATCATGATGCAGATTCTCTAAGAGGGTAGAAAATCCCCTCAGGAATCGACATCTATACAAGTACAAGAAAACATGATCGAACAATGTACCAATATACCAAGAAAGTCCAGAAATAGTATCACATGCCAGGATCTGACGTATACTAGTCCGTGCATCATCATGACAAAAATCAAGTAAAATACTATAACTGAATCAGATACAAAAGATATCAAGACAAGGAACTACTATCAGAGAATGTACTCGCCTGCGGTCCTGACCTGTCAAATGGGGTCGATGCTCAGAGTGATGTCACAGACCTATATATATATATATAAGCTTATTAGGGTTCAACAGTGTTAGGCATGATTATATAGTATATGCTATATAATCTAGGTTAAACTCAGTCAACTAAGTCAAACTAGGTCACACTATGTCAAACTAGGTCACATAAAGTCAAACTAGGTCAAGTGTTGACTTATAGTTGACTTTGGGTCAACTGGTCAACTCTGGTCGACTTCTAGCCCAATTTTGGTCAAATGTTGACTTGCAGTTGACCTTGAGTCAAAATAGTCAACCTTGGTCAAATCTAGTCTAAGTATTAAAATATCAAGTTGTACCTCGTTATTCGTACATCAAAACTTACGACAGGTAAATCGCGATAAGATGATCAACAGTAAGATTAATAATCTTATCATAGTGATCCACATGGTCATCTTGTCTATTTCAGCGATGTGAGATCACTAAAATCGACTGATCTCAGTTTTTTGCACTAATTACGAAATATGAACATAATAAGAATTAATTATAACTAATGGTGATACATAGAGAAATATCTACAAATATTATCGATGAAACAAATATCGTCAACGTATCCAAAATAGTCAAATCAGCTTGGATAGCCTACCCATAAGTCCAATTTGGGCACAGGGGCAAAAAGGCAATTTTGGGTCAAAATAATGTCCGTGTTGGACCCACTTTACATCGAAAAATGTGCAAGGATACAAGTCCACTAAACCTAACAAATTATATGTTCACAAATCTAGAATGGCGATACAAATCCAATGGTATATCCGAAATTAGATTCCGATGACCCGATCTCAAAATGGTCCGTTGACCTGGATATTGGTATCCGATTTGCACGGAAATACGTGTCAGAGGAAATATCCATTAAATCTAGCAAAGTATATGTCAACGAGTTCAGAATGACGATACGAACTCATCGGTATATCCGAAATTAGATTCCGATGAGTCGATCTCAAAATGACTCGTTGACTCGGACTATGGGGCCCGCTTTACACCAAAATACGTGCCAGGGACCACGTCATCCAAATCTAACAAACTTTATATGAATTCGTGCCAGAATGATGCCACGAGTCTACTGGTGGGGTCGGAATTATAATCCGGAGTCCCAGGTTCAAAATTAGAATTTTATAAGTTGGAAAGTATAAATTTGGACGACCAAATTTGGCGTCAAATTCAACCAATCAAACGAGCTCACAATAAAACAAAACTTAAGGAACAGAAAGAGGGTTATACCAGCTTTGCACAGGAACATGTGGTATGCCAAACGGGGCTGCGATGGCAGAGATACGAGCCGACGAAGTTGGCTCCGCAAAACTGTCCAAAACATACACAATTTAAACGGTCAACTTGGCGGCCGGTTTTGATCTATCAAACTATCAAACTAATTAAAACTTGACAGAGGTGAAGGAGTATATACCAAAATTATGACGGAACAAAGAGTTTATCGATTTAACGGTCAGATTTCTCGAAAAATGTGCACGAAGTTGCTATCTCGAAATATGATTCTGAATTTGAATCCGTGCGTATCACGACTGGATTTCGTGTAAAATGCACGAATGGCACATTTTACAGGCCGAAAAGGATGACGCCGCTCACGGGGAGGTACGTCATGATTCGTCGGACCATGAAGGGTTATGGGGCAGGCCGTAGTGGCCGTGTACGGCTGCCGTCGCGGTGCTACAGCCGTTGCTAGTTGTTGCTGCTACTGGCCGCAGCTGCTGCTGCTGCTGTGCTGCCCTTGCTGTTCTGCATACTGCTGTTACAACTGCTGCTGTGCTGCCTGCCATAGCCACTGCTAGTCGCAGCTCTCGAGGGAGAGGAGAAGGAGAAGAATGAGAAGTAGATGATGATGGTGGTGGAGAAAAAGAAGAGAAAGAGGAGGAGGAATGGTGATATTGGTGTGTATATGGAGAAGGAGAAGGAAGAGAATTGCTAAGAAAGAAGAAGAAGGGAAGGAGAAGAGGTGGATTGGTCGGCTAGGGTGTAGTGCCCCGTCCCGTTCAGTCAATCGAAGGAATCGAAATGCCGACGGCGTTCGGCCTTAGCCTTGCAACGGCTGCTCGAAGGCTCGCTCGGTCAAGGCGACCGCTCGCTCAGGTGGGGTAGTTTCGGTAAACTTGCCTCATCTTAGCCTTCATATAATAAATTGCATGTTTTCAACTTGCACAAGTAGGCTTGATAATAAAAGAGACGAATTCACATAGCTAAAGAGAATAATTCCGACGGATCGAATTGAGTTAGAATATGGAAAGGTCCAACGGTCGGCTTAGAGTTGGTGCACGGTGTGCTTTGAAAATGACACTCGATCCTTCGTCCCGTGGCTTGGGAGAAGAAAAAGTTGGTCTTTGACATAAACTGTGAATTAGCCTAAGTCATAGGCGTCGTCCGCGTAAATGCTCGATAAAGCATGCACGCTTCCACGATGCAAGGCTTGACATGGCCTTTGCTCGTCCATTGGGTTAAGTTGTAGGCTTGATTAAGTTAGGCAAAGGGATGGTGGTCGACCTAAGACATTCCAAGCACGGTCCTATGAGTTCTACGGCTGAGTATAGCCACGAAGGCCTACGATTTCAAAGCTAGTCGTATGGAGTATGAGTTGGGCGATAGTGTCGCGTAGAGCACGATGGGCCAAAGGCACGATGCACGGACTTAGTGTTTAAGGCATGAACCACTGTTGATTTAATGATTTTTTGGAGAAAGGACTATCGAATAGGCATTGAGTTGAATGAAATGATATGGTAACATGGAAAGAATGCTCGCGACCGTGGGTCGTCGAGGGGTCCTTGAGGGGTCTTAAGGATAGAGGACTTGAACTTGGTTTTGGAAAGAGATGATAACACTGAAAGTAAAATGACTGTGTGAGACGTCAGTTTGAGTGAAGGGTCTTGCATGGTCATTGGACAACTTGTCGACAAGGTAGAGTTTTCCCGTAAAGGCAATCCAGGGCCATGGGACCGTTTCGGCCTAAGGAAACACGGTGATAGCTGTGCTGACTCGATAGCACTGGGTTAGTCGGGGACTTCCAGGGGGCTAGCTACCTTGCACTAGAAGGGTCCCGGCCAACCGTAAGCTATGTGTCCAGGTATAGCTTGTTATGCTAGTAACCTCATATAGATGAGTCGGCATGGGCGGCGATCCGCGTATATGCCTTTGGACTGAGTCGAGTATTTGGTGAAGTGAATCAAGAGTCGAGTCGAATGCATGCTCGGTCAGAAGACAATGTTTGGGCCTAAGATTTGGCTGCAACGAAGACACCGTGCTTCGGCACGAGATGTGGCATCGAGTCCTATGTTGTCGATATATAAGTTGCATAGTTATGGTTTGAGTTGTCATGAGTTTAAGTCAGGAGATGCTGCAAGGCAAAGTTGGTCGAGTAACCCTTAGTTCACAAGTTGGATGGGTCAGTTGATGATTTAGTAGCAAAGGACCGCGAGGGGGCGATATGATTGAGTCTTATTGAGTTGCGAGGCATGGCCTCAGCAAGGGTTTGTAGCACGGTCACACGGAAATGGAGCCTCATCGCGTAGTTGCGTCTCTGATTTTAAGCCGTAAGGCAAACACGACTCGATAAGTTAACGTTGTCGTTGCAAGCACGAGATGGTCTAGAGACATAGAATAGGCCAAGGCGTCGGTCCTAAAACTGATCCTAAGGCAAGAGTAGAAAGATAATCATAAAGGGGACTATGCTGCATAAAGTAAATCTAACGTGTTGGTTTTGTATGGGTGGGCGAGGAGCTCATTCCACCAGTACAGTTGAGTACTAACACCTACATAGTTTCCATGCACAGACACAGGTAGAAGCTCGTGGCGTGGAGCTCGCTTGGATGCGTCGAGGTACGAAGTTCCTTGGCGATTCGAAGCGCGCGACCGCATGGAGTAAAGACTTATACAGGACATAACGTATGGACGTCGCCTTCCGAAGCATCCGCTGGTTCTGGACATGTATTGAGAGATGAGAGAGAGCTGAGTGACTTGTAATGTGAGATTAGTGAGCTTGAGAGACTTGTAATCTTGGCCTTGCGCCCCATGGTAACCTTTGTTTCAATATCAATAAAAGAGTGTTTGAAATGACTTGTGTTTTGTTCTTAATTTCTGCTGCTATTATTCAATGTCTCTGCTTGGGACTTCTGTGCGATGACCCCGTCGCAGCCGCTGAAATCGGCCGTTATGGAACCCGCCTTGCACGAGCGCAATCTAGGCTCGTGCAGCATCACGCCTTAGCGAGGACGATCGCTCCTACGGGAGCGGGGCGTGACATAGGGTGGAAATGTTCTTGCTGCAAGAGAAAAGAATGAGAGAGAGAGAGATGTGTGTGTGGCAGGGATGAGTTGGCTGTGGTGAGGAAAAGTAGAGAGAGAGAATTGAATGGTTGTGAGAAAAATAAAAAGAGGGTGAGATTCGTTATAAAGTAAAGAGAGAGAGAGAAAGGGAATTATTAGGGCCGGCTACAATTGGGAAAGGTGTGGGAGTGAGTGTCTTGTGAGGAAATGTGGGGTTGAGATTGATGGGGGCAAAATCAAGGACTAGGATTAAATGTCGGCTATTAAGTTATTCTTTAGAAATTTAATTAAGGGGGGTTGTCTATTGAATATTTGAATGGATACAATTTGTGTTTGGTGTTTTGCAGGGGGGATGAGTGCTAGTATTCAAGAGGGGGTAACTTGCAGCTAGGGTTGGATTTAGTTGAGTCGGGTCGGGTCAAAATCGGGCTTGACAATAAATGGATTAATTTTAGATATTTATGATCATGGGTAAATAAGTAGCATGCGGGGGCTAAATTAAATGGGACACAAGTGTCATGTGGGTAGTAGGCTTAATGTGGGTTGTGTTCATATTTTGGGTGGACAAGTTTGGGTCGAAAGGGTGTGCAGCCCCAAATTTCTAGTATTATAGAACTTTGATATATTTAATCAATCAACTCAATTTATAATTTTTATAACATTTATTTTGGAAGAAATTTTTAACTAATTATCTTTGGATTACTAACTAATTAGTTGGTTAATTAACCAACTAGAAGTGGTCCCTTATCATCCTAACAACTTCTTAATCAATTCTACCAACTTGTTGGTTGATTTTGTAAATAGCAATTTCCATGAGGCTAAAAGTGTAAGAATCACCACCACCCATCTTTTTCTGTTATATTGAGGAGAGAGAATGAACTCCCTCACTTTCCTCTTATGCATTAAGAAACCGAGCTCCTTCATTACTTCCTTTCTCCCCAAATTTTGGTCTCCAACCCTAACCCTAGTTTCTTGGGGAAAACCGAACTCCTTCATTGCTTCATTGATAATTATTGGAAAATGGATAAAGTTGATAGATATTTGGTAACGTATCATTATTTGAGTCACGGAGCCGAAAGTTCACTACAGCCAGATATACACTGGCGGGACATGGATTCTATGTAAAAGTGACTTCAAATACCTATATGTTCTCGAATACCATGGAGACTATATTTCCTTTTTATATGATTATTGGTCTTTCGAGAATCACAAATCCTTGTACGTTCACCTTGGTTTGATACTAATACCTCCTGGTTAGCTTCCATACGTTTTCTCAAATCGACCGTTGCAATTTTCTTTCTCGCATTTTATTGTTGAATCATTTAATTTTCTCAATAAATACATATTGCTAGATCCTGATTTAGTTTCACTATATTTTCTCCGTTATTGCACTTATATTTTGATCGTGTCTATCTAACCGTGACTTTTCTATCTTGTTCTAGTTCACTTGTGCTAAACTCTCATTTTGATCATGTTCAGCAGATCGTACCTGCATGGTTTTAATCTTCTATGTCGTTATTAAACTTTATTCTACCTCATGCCCTATTTGATTCTTAATTTTTATAGATCGTGTTAATTCAACTTCCTGTACGAACTTATTGTACATGTTCTTAGTTAAACTTCTCTCACTTTGTGTTTGACCAAATTTGATCATCAATCACGCTATTTTAACCTTTATTTTTGTCATGCTAAATCATTTCAAATCTTGATGATTTCACACCTAGCCATTGAGCATACTCTCACTAGTACCTAACTGATTTTGAGCTTCATGTCGTTTCTGTACTGTACCATGCTCTTAGAAATTTCGAGGACGAAATTTTCTAAGGGGAAGATTTGTAACCCCAATTTTCCAGTATTATAGAACTTTGATATATTTAATCAATCTCCTCAATTTATAATTTTTATAACATTTAGTTTGGGAGAAAGTTTTAACTAATTATCTTTGGATTACTAACTGATTAGTTGGTTAATTAACCAACTAGAAGTGGTCCCTTATTATCCTAACAACTTCTTAATCAATTCTAACCACTTGTTGGTTGATTTTGTAAATAGCAATCTCCAGGAGGCTTAAAGTGTAAGAATCACCACCACCCATCTTTTTATGTTATATTGAGGAGAAAGAATGAACTCCCTCACTTTTCTCTTCTGTATTAAGAAACCGAGCTCCTTCATTACTTCCTTTCTCCCCAAATTTTGGTCTCCAACCCTAACCCTACTTTCTTGGGGAAAACCATGGCGGAGCTTCAACCGACGACGGCGAGCATGGTCAGCCACGGTGGCCACGACCAGCGTTCTCTCGACAAAGCGCGGACTCACGACGGAGTATCACCGTACCGTTACATGCTGAACTTCCGGTGCAGCAACTAGGTATTCTTCCAGACGATTCTATTCCGGAGATTTTCTCTCTTTCGACTACGTGGCATCTGTTGACACAAAGTCACAGTCAACCAAATATTGATAGAATTGACTAAATAATACTTGTGATAATTCAATACGACACATGAAGACTTCATCCAGCTCAAATCAGACGATAGCCCAGCTTTGCATTACAAGTCATCTTTGAGTCTGTATTTTACAACTTTATTGAGTCTAGACTTATGTAAGCTGAGTTGTGCTGAGCTCTTGAGACTTAACCTATACACTACCTAAAATCCAAAAGCTCCACATAAGCCCATTGGACCAAAAGACCTATTCTGTGCTTTGGAGACAGAGTTCGGGCCGAACTCTGCCTCTACACAGAGTTCGGGCCGAACTCTGTCCCCTAAAAATTAGCACCCTAATTTTTAGGGTTGGCTGGTTGCTAGTTGTCCAACGGCCAAATATTTGAAAATTCCTACCAGAATTCTGGCCGAATTCTGCCTACTGGCATCCTATAAATAGGCCATGAATTCTCTCATTTTCAATCATCCAATCTTCTCTTCTCTTCTCTCTAAAGCTCAATATAAGCCATACCCTTCTTCATCTACTAGCCACAAGCTCCCTAAGCCTCAAGTGCTCAGCATCTCTCAGTTAGGAGTTTGTGCAAGAGTTCAAGAAGTCGCTTGGAAAATTCCAAGCATCGCCACTGCGATCCTTTATAAGAAGTTGACGTGCTCTTCTGAAGAAAAGGCACGGGGTGTAACTACTATTTCACAAATAGTGGATTTAATCCTGAGCTAGAGTTCTCAGGCCTGGACTAGTCTTCCACGAGGGAAACCAGGTTAAAATCGGCTGTGTTTGCGTATGCTTTCTTGCTCCTTATTTATTTCCGCATTTACTCTGATTAATTTTGGCTTGTGAAAGAGTTTAATTTTTAATTGGCTATTATCGCTATAAACTCTATTCACCCCACTCTAGAGTTGTCATCTGTTCTTTAATTGGTATCAAAGCTCTGTTCTCTCAACAAGGACTAACATCCTAGAGCTGATCCATGGCAACCACACAATCCTTGATTTTCAATCACGGTGAAGGGCAGTCCACTCATAGGCCTCCCCTATTTGATGGAACTAACTACACATATTAGAAAACAAGGATAAGCTTTTATCTCAAGTCGCTAGACTTTGACCTGTGGACTATCGTCACCGATGGTTACAAAAAGCCCGCCAGGATAGTTGTCAATGGTTATCTCGTTGAGAAATCACATAACAAATATTCTGACGAGGAGAAGAAACAGGCAAGTCTACACGCGAGAGCTATTAATGCTTTATTCTGTGCTATAGACAGAAATGAGTTCAACAGGGTCTCAACATGCACCACCTCTCACGAAGTATGGAGACTTCTAGAAGTGACGCATGAAGGAACCACCCAAGTCAAGGAATCAAAGATAAGCCGTCTCACTCAAGAATATGAGGCTTTCAAGATGAAGCCAAATGAGACGATCACGCAAATGTTCATAAGATTCCTCGACATCATTAATCCCCTGTCTTCACTCTGCAAACAATATTCAAATCACGAGAAGATTCGTAAGCTACTTAGAGGGCTACCAAAGATTTGGAACCCTAAGGTGACAGCCATCATAGAAGGAAATGATCTCACAACCATGTCCATGGATACCTTGACGGGAAAGCTGATGACTCATGAGCTTGACCTCAAGGACTTCAAAGAGCCTGCTCCTAAGGCTAAGGAGATCGCCCTCAAAGCTCACCGACGAAGGACTGACTTCAAAGAGACGGATGACGACAACTCGGAAGGTGATGATCAAGCTCTCCTTGTCCGCAACTTCAAGAAATTCCTTCGCTTCAACCGAAGAAAGAAGGAACCACAAAAAGACGACGAAGAAGAGCCAACCTGCTACGTTTGCAAGAAGACGGGACATGTCCGAAAAGACTGTCCATACTTAAAGAAGAGCAACCGTTATGAGAAACCATACAAGAAGACTTCCTCAAAGAGATATGCCAACACAAGCATTTGGCATGAAAGCGAAGCTAGTGACTTCGAGGAAGAAAAGGACTCTCCTCAAGACACGGCAAATGTGTGCCTAATGGCAACGTCCGACAAGGTATCAAAGGAAACTCTTGATGACTTCACTTTTGATGAACTTGGCGATGCTTTTACCGATTTACTTAATGATCACAAAAGGGTCATCGGTAAATACAAACATGCCAAGGAAAAGATCAAAAGTCATGAAGTCGAAATTCAAAGACTCTCTTTACTGCTTGATAACATTAGAGACACTTTACCCACAGATGTCACAAATGAGGTATCTAAGCTTAAAATGAGCTTACATGATGCCGAAGCACGCATTAAACAACAAACACAAGAAATCACAACACTCAACACGGAGCTTGCAAAAGAAAAGAGTAGACACAAGATTTCTATTACTAAGATATATGGTTTGAATGCTAAGATTACTGAACTGCAAGCTGTCTCTAAGAAATTAGAGACTAAATTGGAAAAACAGGTTGCTCAGCCTCAAACCCAATCACATGAGTCACACACAAGGCATGACACTACTCATACTAGTCACCCACGTCATCCACCTGCAGCACGAAATCATGCATACATATACACACACTTTCACAAAGCACACAAACCACATGCACGTAGAAATAACTCTCATATGTTACAAAATCATCATGCTACACATAGATACAATCATCACTATGTTGCATAAAAACACAATCACTATCACTCTACATATAGACAACATCACCATGCTATTACATATAGACAATATCACCATGCCACTCCACATCACTCTATATATAGTCATCATCACCATGCTAACTCTACATATTATCATACTACTCCTCATCACTCTGCTTATAGACATCATCAACATGCTCCTAATATAAATAGGAATGCTATATGTACTTATTGTGGTTTACATGGACACATTTCACCACAATGTAGAATTAGAAGATTAGTAGATAGAAAGATATATGCATGGTTTCCGAAAACTAACTTTTCAGGACCCTCAAGAACTTGGGTACCAAAGGTCACATCTACTCTTGATGTAGGTGGACCTTCCCTCTTCAACTAAGAGTAAGTGGATTCTCGATAGTGGATGCTCGCGGCATATGACGGGAGACGCAAATCTTTTTGCATCACTATCGATGAAGAGAGAAGGATATGTATCCTTCGGCAACAACCTAAAAGGTTATATTATAGGTAATGGTATTATTGGTCATCCTCCCTCTCCCGTAATAAAAGATGTCTGCCTAGTGACCGAGTTAAAGCATAACCTGCTCAGCATTAGTCATCTTGCTGACCATGGATATGATATTAACTTTGGACAAAATAAATGCTTTATTTATGATAGGTCAACAGGAGACATCGTTTTTGAAGGGATAAAAGAGGATAATATTTATATTTTTTATTTGTCTAGAGATACTAACATTGCAGGTAGATGCCTATATGCTCATAAGGATGAAAGATTACTATGGCACCAGCGTCTTGGTCATGCCAACATGGATACTATATCCAGGCTATCGACTAAGAAGCTAGTTAGAGGCTTGCCCGACATCACATTCAAAAAGGACACGGTATGTGCCGAATGTGAATTGAAAAAGGCAACCAAGTCCTCATTTTATTCTATTAACTCTGTAAGTACTACTAGACCCCTGCAACTACTCCATATGGATTTATTTGGCCCTAGTAGAGTAGCCAGTCTTGGTGGAAAACTCTATGCCTTTGTTATTGTTGATGACTTTTCTAGATTTACTTGGGTTTTCTTTCTTACAAATAAAAGTGATGCTATTTCAGTTTTCAAGATTTTTTTAAGAAAGTTCAAAATGAAAAAGGCTACATGATTACTCGAATCCGAAGTGATCATGGAGGCGAATTCGAAAATTCTGATTTTGAAAAGTTTTGTGATTCTAATGGTTTTGATCATGAGTTTTCTTGTCCAAGAACTCCTCAACAAAATGGTGTTGTGGAGCGGAAGAATAGGACTCTTGACGATATGGCTAGAGTCATGTTGAACAAGTTTTCACTTCCGAAATACTTTTGGGCTGAAGCTGTCAGTACAGCATGCCACATTTTAAATAGGGTGCTTATTCGTCCTATTACGAAGAAAACACCCTATGAGCTTTGGTTTGGGAGAACCCCAAATGTTTCTTATTTTAGAGTTTTTGGTTGTAGATACTTTATCCTTAACACCAAAGACAACTTAGGCAAATTTGATGCCAAAGCTGACGATGGTATTTTTATTGGCTATGCTGCCAAGAGCAAGGGATATAGAGTATTTAACAAACGCTCATTAATTGTGGAAGAGTCTATAAATGTGACTTTTGATGAAGATAACAGTGCAGCATCTACTCTTGATGATGACGTTGAGCCATCAACTTCTACTCCAATGAATACCACAACCGAAACCAATTCTCTGGAGGGCTTGCCAAAGAAATTCTCTTTCAAGCCATCACATCCAGAAAATTTGGTGATTGGTGAGGTTTTACGTGGAGTAACTACTAGATCATCATTAAGAGACTCTATTGCTAGCACTGCCTTTATTTCACAAATTGAGCCGAAGAACATTTTAGAAGATTTCAATGATGAATTTTGGATTTCTGCTATGCAAGAGGAACTCAACCAATTCGAGAGGAGCCAAGTATGGGAACTCGTTCCTAGACCAGTTAATCACTCGATTATTGGTACTAAATGGGTTTTTAGAAACAAAGTGCATGAAGATGGTTCAGTCACACGCAACAAAGCTCGTCTAGTAGCCCAAGGATACAACCAAGAGGAAGGTATCGACTACGATGAGACGTATGCTCCTGTTGCTAGGTTGGAATCCATTCGGATGCTTTGTGTATTTACAAATTTTCAAAATTTCAAATTATTTCAAATGGATGTTAAAAGTGCTTTCTTGAATGGATTTATTAAGGAGGAAGTTTATGTAAAACAACCCCCTGGTTTTGAAAATCACAAATTTCTCGACCACGTGTTCAAGCTAAAGAAAGCGCTGTATGGCCTCAAACAAGCCCCTATAGCTTGGTATGAAGGGCTAAGCAATTTCTTGCTTGAGAAAGGCTTTTCAAAAGGAAAAATTGACACCACACTTTTCATAAAATCTTTCAAAAACACTATTCTTTTAGTACAAATATAGTAGATGATATTATTTTTGGCTCTACTGATGAAACCCTCTGTCAAGATTTTGCCAAGTGTATGCAGACCGAGTTTGAGATGAGCATGATGGGGGAGCTCAACTACTTTCTTGGACTGCAAGTCAAACAAATGTCAAATGGAACCTTCATCTGTCAGTCGAAGTATACAAAGGACATGCTGAAGAAATTCGACCTTGACAACGTCAAACCAATCAGCACTCCAATGGCTACTTCAACTAAACTTGAACCAGATGATAGCGGCAAACCCGTAGATCAACGTAAGTATCGAGGTGTGATAGGCAGTCTACTCTATCTTACTGCTAGTCGCCCTGATATTATGTTTAGCGTTTGTCTGTGTGCTAGATATCAAGCAAATCCTAAGGAATCACACATGACTGCTGTTTGATACCCTCAACTATTCCGATTTTTCAACTTCATACCCTAAATTATTTTACTCAACAACTTAATACCTCAACTATTTTTTTCAACTTCATACATAAAATTTTAAAAATCCCGAAAATGCCCTTATCCCTTCCCTCTCCCCTCCGGCCCCACTCCGACCACCCCTCCTCCCGCACAGCCCCAGCCTCCATCCCTCCCGCCCCGCCCCCCTCCGGCCACCCCCTCTCCCGCTTCCGGCCACCCTCCCCCCTCCCGCTTCTGGCCGTCTCCCCCCCTTCCGCTTCCGGCTGTCTCTCCCCTTCCGCTTCCGTCCACCCCCCCAGCCCCCCTCCTCCCACGCTGTCGTGCCCTAGGGGGAGAGGCGGGGGCGGGTGGCCGGAAGCGGGAGGGGGGAGGCTGCCGGAAGCGGGAGGGGGGTGGCCGGAAGCGGGAAGGGGGTAGGGTGGTGGGGGGGATAATTTTCAAGTTTGACCAAGGGTATTTTCGTCCAAAAAAAATTTTGGGTATCAACTTGTTACAAAAAAAAGTTTAGGGTACCAAGTTGAAAAACAGGAATAGTTGAGGATATCAAAGTACAATTAAGCCTTTATTTAAATAGCTAAATTAATATCTATATTTGAAAGTTGATTTATCTTATTTGATTTTAAACTAAAAGATAGAATTTAATTAGATTTAAATTGGATTTGGATTTGGATTTGATTGGTCTTAAATTATTAAAATTACTAGCAAATTATCTATTAAGGATTTAAATTTTTCTACATCCTTATCCAACTGGGAATTCCCACCTCCTATAAAATGAGAGGTACTCATCCATAAAATTCCAACTCCAAATTCTACAACCAAACGTGCGTGCATCGTATCCGTGTTCCCCGTCCAAATTCTTATTCCATCTTTTACAAATACATTATTTAACTCTTCCGTGTCGGACACTTCCCCGACACAATATAATTTTCTAACCCTAAACCTAACCACCTCTCTACTCCCCTGCTCTTACCACCCTGACCACCGTACTCCGACCACCACGTCACCCCTTTCGCTAGGCCAACTCCGGCCGCATGGTCACCAACACCGCCATAACGTCCCCGTCAATCACCCGTACCATTGCCATCACCATCACCTGCCAACATCATGGTCGCCTCCACGACCAGCGCCCCCATTGCCCACCGAAAATCCCCAAAGCCACCACCGCTACCAAAACCACCACCACATCATCACCCCCACCGTGACCAGCACCGCGGCAGCCCGACAACCCACCTTTCCAGCCTCGACACCATAGCCGAAACTGCCACCGTCACTCCGGCCATGTCACGACCCGCTTCCCAAATTGTTAGGTCGGGCCAAGCCATGTCCAGCCTACGCTTGGTTAGAGCGTAGTAAGCTGTTCTATCAGTCAAAAGTAAAGTAAGTGTGCTAATAATTGTAATATTATGACATTTTAAGATGATCACAACATTTTATAGAGGAAAAACTACTAAGTTTGTGATACATAATACACTCCAAAATAAGTAACTGGAGACAAGGTCCAGTTTGGTACAAAAGAAGGCTGTCATAACAACCCTAATACTAAGTCTAGCCAAAAGAAACTAGAAAGAATTTTCTGTGGGAAACTGCTCCTCTGGTGCTCCATAATAGGGATCGCAGAGCATTTCTTCCTCAGAGAGTGTACCTACAACGTTATCCTGTCAGGACGGAAGAAAGTACTGATACTACAAACATGCTATACTGAGTATGAAAGAAATGAGAAGTAATAATGAGGTCATGATATGGTACAGCCTATCATGGAATATCACAACTATCATGTCAAAATCATAGTCTATTATATCAAAATCATAGTCTATCATGTCAAGGATACATTTGTCATGGCGACACATGTACATGTATTGTTTAAAACTGGAGCAGGTACATGATCGGTCAATAGGTGTACAAAGTGCTGAGGGTACATGTAAAATAATATGTACTTCCGTACAAGTCACAAGCGATAGATGTACATATGCACAAATCCGCGGGATAGGCCTACGACAAGGTATACATGTAAAATGCTACCTTGCTCGGTACATACGTCACGGTAGAAGGGGCATGATCACGTACTCAACTATCAGTTTCCCCATAACCCATATCCTAGCATGTGAGAGATACTAAGAGCAGTATAAAGCATGGTATGTACTGAGTGTGATGTAGAGCATGGTATGATTTGACTTGCTACTCCAAGGATCAACATTTTAACATGGTATTATTCACAATTTATTTATCATAAGCAGTAAGTAAAGTTTGTAGGGGTACTTGCCTCTAACAAAGCAACGAGAAGACAGTAAATCTAAAGATGCCCGGTGTCCTGGCACTGTAAAATATATATATCTCAGTCTCCATAAAGTAAGCTAAATTTACATTAGTGGTGTGACACGGCCTAATTGAACATTAGCTAGGTGAAACTAGCTTAGGGGTCCAATGTGAGGTGACACATCATCTAACCATCATCTAGGTCTCAAACACTAGGGTAGGACAACGTTCTAACTACTAGAAATACCCAAAAGTCACAAGTCGTGATTTAACCATAATTATTGGTTAAATAATCATTCTGTGCACTGTGTTCTAACAATTTTAGAAATTGGTATATAGCTCCAATAAATACAAAATAAAATACTAACAGCATCCTTGTTAATTATAGAAATTTATTATATTTTTTTTGGAATTTATCATCCAGTATAAGCATTTTATAAAAATCAGTTTTCATAATTACACAGAAAATGAGTTCTGGTTTCATATGTCAAAACAGTGGCAAAACTGTAAATAAGATACTGTAAAAATTATAATAAATTAGCTAAATTAATATAGTATTTAAATAATATTTTTCCAGAATTTTAACAGCAAGAAAAGTATTTTTTAGAAATCCAAAAATAGTAAGTATACATTCTAAATTTAATTAATTATTTATCTGCGTATTTTTGTCCCTGTACATAAATTGAACCAGAGTCCAAGTACATGACCCAAGGCCATGAATCAAGTCCAATATGACTTGTACAGACCTTGAATGTGTGAAAACACATTTGGGCCCAAAAACCCATGCTAGGCTTGGACACCAAATGGTTGCAGTAAATTAAATACAAAAATATATATTTGTAGAAAATATGCAAGTGTGGAAATATAATAATATTTTAGTAAGGCAAAGTATACATATTAGTCATAAGTTCATTTATAAATATCTACATACAATATGTACAACTTTTACATAATTTTGTAAAGGCAAAATATATATATATATATATATATATATATATATATATATATATATATATATATATATATATATATATATATCAAGAAAATACATATATAATATATATATATACATATATAAAATACAAAGGAAAAGAAAAGAAAAAGAAAAATAAAACACAAAACCCAGAGCTCAGGCTCGAACCCACGCCCTCGGGATGGCAGAGGGGGTGCACCCAAGCGGGCTCGGGCAGACCAGTGGGTCAGTTCGAGTCCGGTGTTAGGATTGGGTTTGGGTTAGTGTTAAGGTGTTTTAGGTTAGTGGGTAGGAAAGTATCCCAGGCCCGTTAGTTAATGGGTTTCTGGACCCAATAGCACATTTTAAACCCGTTAACCTATTAATCTAAGTAACAGTTCGGCTTCGTGTCCAGACTGTTAAGGACACGAGCAATGAGATCTGACCCAGTATCGTGTGTCCGTGCCCAGCACGACACGTGTCACGCCCCAGAACCAGAATACTGGAAAGTAGGGACGGACCAGGCCAGCTACGTATACCAAAGTACTCCAGTACTCCGAAATAACGTATAAGCTGTATAGATGGGGGTTACTACTACAAGCCAACAGTCGATCCTAGGTCAAGCAATCCTAGGTATCTCAATCACAGGCAGTAAACAATATACAAGAAGTAAGATCAACTGGAATATAAAATAGTAAAGCGTCCCAAACTATCATATATCAATGATCATGAAGCTAGTAATACAGAGTGAAGACTAGCAAGAGTAATAGTCATACATGATAAGCTCTAGCTATAGTCTAGAATACGAAAATCATGTTCTGGCTCGTAGGCTAAATGTCAAGTCCAAAATACGAGCTAAACATGTGCTCGGAGGCTAAACGCCACAAAAGAATAATGTACATAACTAGTGGGAGAATGAAATAGAAAACCCACTAAGGTACTCTGGTGCTCTGGGTAATCACCAACGAGTAGATGGTACGGAAGATCCTCCGGGCTCCTCTATCAGATCTGGTCAATGCAAAACCAGTGGGGTCAGACCCCCAATAGCAAGTACCACAAAGAAAGCCAAACTATGAACTAAAACCAGCATGCAAATCATAGCAATGGATAGAGAGAGATGAGTAAGTACTAATCGAGACTCGTGCACTACCAATGCACTTATCCCGAGAATAGAAGGACAATAAATAAAGCAACATGTAGCATAAAGTAAAAGAACATGTAACATAATGTAAACTGTGTACATGTAGGAAAAAAAAAGCATGTGAACATGAAAGATAAACTAGACATGTGAGCATGTTAAGTAACTAGAACATGTGAGCATGTTATGTAACTGGAACATGTGAGCATGTCATGTAACTGGAGCATGTGAGCATGTTAAGTCTATATAGAACGACAGATGATTAGATGACTTAGGAAGTATTTTGGAACCCAAGTTACAACCCGTAAACCAAACAAGAACCGGGGTTGTAACCCTTCTCCTGAACAGAACTTTAGTATCTAATCTTTTACCGGCAAAAGTAAAGCATAAACAAGGATGTACTGAAAATAAACAAATCCGGACACTGCCTAGACAAACTAGACTAGACTGGACTCCATACAATAGTCACGACCAAGCAATGAGTACGGCTTTATACATTAGCTAACTAGGGTTGTCACAATCCTAATTACTAACAAATGCAAGCTTGAGAATTCCAAGTCCGGTTACCTGCCTGCTGCCACCAATTGGTCATGCCGGAAAGTGATTACAAGTGTGACTTTGTGCTCCCACGCGACGGTGAAGCTGGGAGAGTGTTCATCTCGACGGATAGCTCCAAACCCTTAAATTAAATGTTATAATGACCTAGACCAAAGGCAACAGGTAACTGGAAAATCCTTCCTACCCATGTTCTAATGATCAATCTAGTTATATAATCCTTACCATTTTTTTGGATTCTGGGTGTGGCATTCCGCAGAATCCATCCTAGACATGAGACATGCAAGACTGGACAAAAGCGAGAATGTGCACCATAACAAGCCACAACAAGAAAACATAATAAACTGGAAGCTGGAAGTGCGCTACGACGAGCCACTATAGGGAGTGCGCCATGACAGGCCACTATCATGTAAGCAAAGAAAGACATGTACAAGAGTGCACCACGACGGATCACTATCTAGTAAGCAAAGAAGACATGTAAGGAGAGTGCACCACGACGGGCCACTATCATGTAAGCAAAGAAGACATGTAACAATTATCATAGCTTGTAAGAAAGAATCTATCAAAGACATATCATGGCAAGTAGAAAACAATAATTAAAGCTAAGTACATTTCATAGAAAAAGATTGAACATGTGCTAGTGTCAAGTGTATATAGGGTGTACAACCATTTTCTAACTATACAAGATCATCTAATCATGTTAAGAAATCATTACAATCGAAGAAAATATCAAAAACGGACAAAAACGGGCAGAAACGGGCAAAAACAGACAAAAATAGCCTAACCGGATTATCCGACGGATTATAGCGGATTTCCGGCGGATTTTTCGGATTGAAACAGCAAGTTTTGTGGTGCAAGTTCGGATTTTCCGACGGATTTCCGCGGATTTCCGACGGATTTTTCGAACCGTCACAGAAAGTTGATTTTTGAACTAAAAACTTGTTTCGGCCATAAAAACTTCGTTTTAAATCGAAATTCGGGTTTTTAAAAGTCAAAATTGCATAGAATTGAATTCCCTACAACATGGGAGTATTAGTTTTCATAAATCAAAACATTTGATAGATCAATACCTCAAAATACTCTCAAATAGAGGTCCTCGGGACACCGAAACGGGTTCCGATTGCCACAAAACTCAAAATCCATGATATACAAACTATGTGAGGGCCTCATATATGTATATGTGACAAAGATACATGATGGTAACACTAGTATCACTCTTGATACCAAGTTTTTCTACTAAGTCCATATTGGGTTTTAACAGAAAATCAAAACCTTGTTTAAACAAATTTTGGAAACATGCACATATACGAGAATCATAAGGAAAACATATTTAACAAAATGAGTTTGGGAAAATTCTAAGCATTTAATACCAAGGAAAATAAAAATGACAACAAAACAATATGGTTCATAGATTTGGCAAGATGTACTTGCCTAGGTTAAGCTCCAAGCCTAATCTTCTACTCCTCCTCCTAGGGGGGTTAGACACCACACCCAAGGCCTCAAGGCCAAGCTCTTGGAAAGCTCCAAAGGGGAGAGAAGGGAAGAAGAAATGAAGAGAGAGTGAAGAGAATGAAAAGAAAGAGGAGAGAGAAAGTAAAATGGTATATATAGAAGGGGGAATTAATCTTAGCCGTCGGATGGTGATCCATGTGAAGATCTAAGTCAATCCTAACCATCAAAACAAAACCAAATATCCAATGGGTAATAGGGTGCATCTACACTATTCATGAAAATATCTAAATACTATTCATCAAAATATCCAAAACACTATTCACGAAAATATCGGAAACACTATTCATAAAAATATCTAAAATCGAAAATATCTAAAATGTGGAAAATCTGTCTGAACGGTATACCGTCGGTATACTCCGGTATACTGGCGGTATGCCGGCCAAAAAGAAAATCTATAAGTTAGGAAAATTTTAAAGCATTACGAAAATCAAGAAAATACGAAATACACCACAAAATACGCATCCGTATATAAATACCGATACTGTGAGACGAGTCTCACAACTCTCCACAACTTAAAAATAAATTCCGTCCTCAGAATTTCCTAAATCTAGTCAAGCATGAAAACCAAACCAAAGAGCTGAAAAATCATATCAATCAAAATGAGCTAAAAAATCATATCAATCAAAACAAAACATGGCATGTTGGTAAGATAAAGACAACAGTAATATAAGTAAATACGTAAGCAATAACACAACTACAATCAAGAAGGGATGGAGGCATATGAATAAATATGTCTCCTGAGTCAGTTGAGTAGGAGCAGGCCTACGCTGACTCCACAACTTAGATAAAAGTCAATTCTCAAAATAAGCCGGTACCAATGACTTAATCCAAGGCATGACTCTACCCAGGACGTATCTTCGTAGTCGATACCAATGATGTTATCACATGCCTCGACTACGAAGACAGAAGAGTGGGACGAGAAACTCGCCAAATATGCGTAACCCAAGAGATAAATAAGAGTGGAAGCAGAATAGGACAATACCTACAACATGACCACCCTCGGCCAAAACCTGCCCTGACATACTAAACTCTGCCTGTCCATGCCTCGGAACTGCTGCTCTAACCGGCTGCTGCTGAAATGGTACCTGAGCCATATACCGCTGGACTGCCGAGGTAGCCGGTGAAGCTGGACTCTGGCAGGACTGACCCTGCTGGCTGATCAGGCTGAACTGACACCTCCGCCCTCGGGTCAACTCTGAACTCTGCTCCTGAATGCTGAGACTGATCCTCCATAACTGGCCTGACAGAAGATGCTGACCTGCCATCGGCAAACCCCAAACGATATGATCGGAAGGGTGAAGAACAGTGCCCTTGAAAGTTAAAGGACACAAGGATTAAATCGAGAGAACAGGAAGGATCAACGATCAAGGCAGATATCAGGTCAATGGATCAGAGATATAGAATAACACGAAGGATATCAATAAAGGAGAATTATGACTGAGATATCTAAACATCAGTAACCCCCACATATCCGATAAATCAGACCTGCATGGGCCACCACTAAAACCTATGTCACGCCCCAGAACCAGAATACTGGAAAGTAGGGATGGACCAGGCCAGCTACGTATACCAAAGTACTCCAGTACTCCGAAATAACGTATAAGCTGTATAGATGGGGGTTACTACTACAAGCCAACAGTCGATCCTAGGTCAAGCAATCCTAGGTATCTCAATCACAGGCAGTAAACAATGTACAAGAAGTAAGATCAACTGGAATATAAAATAGTAAAGCGTCCCAAACTATCATATATCAATGATCATGAAGCTAGTAATACAGAGTGAAGACTAGCAAGAGTAATAGTCATACATGATAAGCTCTAGCTATAGTCTAGAATACGCAAATCATGTTCTGGCCCGTAGGCTAAATGTCAAGTCCAAAACACGAGCTAAACAGGTGCTCGGAGGCTAAACGCCACAAAAGAATAATATACAGAACTAGTGGGAGAATGAAATAGAAAACCTACTAAGGTACTCTGGTGCTCTGGGTAATCACCAACGAGTAGATGGTACGGAAGATCCTCCGGGCTCCTCTATCAGATCTGGTCAATACAAAACCAGTAGGGTCAGACCCCCAATAGCAAGTACCACAAAGGAAGCCAAACTATGAACTAAAACCAGCATGCAAATCATAGCAATGGATAGAGAGAGAGAGATGAGTAAGTACTAATCGAGACTCGTACACTACCAATGCACTTATCCCGAGAATAGAAGGACAATAAGTAAAGCAACATGTAGCATAAAGTAAAAGAACATGTAACATAATATAAACTGTGTACATGTAGGAAAAAGGAAGCATGTGAACATGAAAGATAAACTAGACATGTGAGCATGTTAAGTAACTAGTACATATGAGCATGTTATGTAACTGGAGCATGTGAGCATGTCATGTAACTGGAGCATGTGAGCATGTTAAGTCTATATAGAACGACAAATGATTAGATGACTTAGGAAGTATTTTGGAACCCAAGTTACAACCCGTAAACCAAACAAGGACCGGGGTTGTAACCCTTCTCCTGAACAGAACTTTAATATCTAATCATTTACCGACAAAAGTAAAGCATAAACAAGGATGTACTGAAAATAAACAAATCCGGACACTGTCTAGACAAACTAGACTAGACTGGACTCCATACAATAGTCACGGCCAAGCAATAAGTACGGCTTTATACATTAGCTAACTAGGGTTGTCACAATCCTAATTACTAACAAATGCAAGTTTGAGAATTCCAAGTCCGGTTACCTGCCTGCTGCCACCTATTGGTCATGCCGGGAAGTGATTACAAGTGTGACTTTGTGCTCCCACGCGACGGTGAAGCTGGGAGAGTGCTCATCTCGACGGATAGCTCCAAACCCTTAAATTAAATGTTATAACGACCTAGACCAAAGGCAACAGGTAACTGGGAAATCCTTTCCACCCATGTTCTAATGATCAATCTAGTTATATAATCCTTACCATTTTCTCGGATTCTGGGTGTGGCATTCCGCAGAATCTATCCTAGACATGAGACATGCAAGACTGGACAAAAGCGAGAATGTGCACCATAACAAGCCACAACAAGAAAACATAATAAACTGGAAGCTGGAAGTGCGCTACGACGAGCCACTATAGGGAGTGCGCCATGACAGGCCACTATCATGTAAACAAAGAAAGACATGTACAAGAGTGCACCATGACGGGTCACTATCTAGTAAGCAAAGAAGACATGTAAGGAGAGTGCGCCACGACGGGCCACTATCATGTAAGCAAAGAAGACATGTAACAATTATCATAGCTTGTAAGAAAGAATCTATCAAAGACATATCATGGCATATGGGAAACAATAATTAAAGCTGAGTATATTTCATAGAAAAAGATTGAACATGTGCTAGTGTCAAATGTATATAGGGTGTACAATCATTTTCTAACTATACAAGATCATCTAATCATGTTAAGAAATCATTACAATCGAAGAAAATATCAAAAACGGACAAAAACGGGCAGAAACGGGCAAAAACAGACAAAAATAGCCTAACCGGATTATCCGACGGATTATAGCGGATTTTCGGCAGATTTTTCGGATTGAAACAACAAGTTTTGTGGTGCAAGTTCGGATTTTCCGACGGATTTCCGCGGATTTCCGACGGATTTTCCGAACCGTCACAGAAAGTTGATTTTTGAACTAAAAATTTGTTTCGGCCATAAAAACTTCGTTTTAAATCGAAATTCGGGTTTTCAAAAGTCTAAATTGCATAGAAGTGAATTCCCTACAACATGGGAGTATTAGTTTTCATAAATCAAAACATTTGATAGATCAATACCTCAAAATACTCTCAAATAGAGGTCCTTGGGACACCGAAACGGGTTCCAATTGCCACCAAACTCAAAATCCATGATATACAAACTATGTGGGGGCCTCATATATGTATATGTGACCAAGATACATGATGGTAACACTAGTATCACTCTTGATACCAAGTTTTTCTACTAAGTCCATATTGGATTTTAACGGAAAATCAAAACCTTGTTTAAACAAATTTTGGAAACATGCACATATACGAGAATCATAAGGAAAACATATTTAACAAAATAAGTTTGGGAAAATTCTAAGCATTTAATACCAAGGAAAATAAAAATGACAACAAAACAATATGGTTCATAGATTTGGCAAGATGTACTTGCCTAGGTTAAGCTCCAAGCCTAATCTTCTACTCCTCCTCCTAGGGGGGTTAGACACCACACCCAAGGCCTCAAGGCCAAGCTCTTGGCAAGCTCCAAAGGGGAGAGAAGGGAAGAAGAAATGAAGAGAGAGTGAAGAGAATGAAAAGAAAGAGGAGAGAGAAAGTAAAATGGTATATATAGAAGGGGTAATTAATCTTAGCCGTCGGATGGTGATCCATGTGAAGATCTAAGTCAATCCTAACCATCAAAACAAAACCAAATATCCAATGGGTAATCGGGTGCATCTACACTATTCATGAAAATATCTAAATACTATTTATCAAAATATCCAAAACACTATTCACGAAAATATCAAAAATACTATTCATGAAAATATCTGAAATCGAAAATATCTAAAATGTGGAAAATCTGTCTGAACGGTATGCCGTCGGTATACTCCGGTATACTGGCGGTATGCCGGCCAAGAAGAAAATCTATAAGTTAGGAAAATTTTAAAGCATTACGAAAATCAAAAAAATACAAAATACACCACAAAATACGTATCCGTATATAAATACCGATACTGTGAGACGAGTCTCACAACACGCACGACACTGCTAACGCGTGTCCAACCCTACTGTTAGGTTTCTCGTGTTCAGGCAAGCATCATGCGTGAGTTTGGGACACGCACGACACGATTTAGGGCTGTTACCTTCGTGTCTGGCGTCGGGGTTTGAAGTCGAGGGGGCTTCCGGCGGCTAGGGGCGTTGTGGTCGCGGCGCTGGGGTGGCACTGCACTTGCCTTGCTCCGACGAACACTTCGGTCGTGGTCGATGGCGGTGAAGGTGGCTGTGGAGGTGGTGCTACGGGTCACCGGAGTTAGGGTTTCGGCGAGGTAAAATAGGGTAGAAATTGGGCTGTGGGGGTTCGTGAAGGGAAGCTAGGGTTAGGGTTTTGTCCGGGCTTTTGTTTTATAGAGAAAGAAGGCGGTGGGGCTGGCGGGAAAGGCGGAGAGGGGGTGTCGGTCGGCCGGGTCGTCGGGGAGTGATGGAAAGTGGGAACGGGGTAGTTTTAGGTTTAGGCCCCTAGGTTTTAGGTAATTACAGTTAGGTCCTTCCCACTGTCTAATGTAAAAACGAATTTGCAAATTCCCTCCCGCTCTGTTTATATGCAAATTAAATTTGCATAGAACATTTGAAAAATTGCAAGCAGCATTTAAACAATCTAAATAATTGTAAAACTCAATTAAAACATTTTATAAAATTACAAACTTACATTTTTAGTAATTAAAACTCATTTAAAATTATTTAAAAATTCTAGAAAAATTCCTAATAATTATAATAAATCATTTTAAAGCTAAATAGGTCATTAACATCTAATTAACACTAATTAAACCAAATTTAAAAAACAGGGGCTGACAAGTCTTTCCTCCTTGAAAAATTTTGTCCTCGAAATTTACAAGAACAGAAGACACGCAAGTTAACTAACGCTTTAAGAAAATGACTAAAGCAACGTCTAACCTCTAATGGCTCACGGGGAAACTGACGGCGCTCCCTCGGCTGGTGATTCGAACAGGTAAGGGTATCTCTTCCTTATGTCCGACTCTCGCTTCCAGGTGGACTCTCCTGGCGAGTGTTTGCTCCATGCTACTCTGACCAAAGGAATAACCTTGTTCCTCAGCCTCTTCTGTCTACGGTCCAATATCTCCACTGGCTGCTCTGCAACTCTAAGGCTCGGTCCGATTTCCAGCTCCGAATGGTCCAGTATGTGGCTGGGGTCGGACACATACCTCCTCAGCTGAGACACATGGAAGACGTCGAGAACTTCTCCCAGGTTGGGTGGTAATGCAACTCTGTAGGCTACCTCTCCAATTCTGCCGAGCACCTCAAACGGGCCAATGTACCTGGGGCTCAACTTGCCCCTGCGGCCAAATCGGATCGTCCCTCTAGTAGGTGACATCTTCACCAATACCATGTCTTCGACTACGAACTCCAGTGGTCTGTGGCTAGCATCTGCCCAGTGCTTCTGCCTGTCTTGAGCTACTCTGAGTCTGTCTCTGATCATCCGGACCTTCTCAGCTGCCTCTGTAATCATCTCTGGCCTAAGCATAACTCTGTCTCCTACATCATCCCAGAAGAACGGTGTGCGGCATCGTCGTCCATACAGGGCTTCGAATGGTGATATACCGATGCTGGCTTGGTAGCTATTGTTGTAAGAAAACTCTACCAAGTGCAGATGGCTCTCCCAAGATCCTCCAAAGTCCAGTACGCAGGTCCTCAGCATATCCTCTAGTGTCTGTATCGTCCTCTCTGACTATCCATCTGTCTGTGGGTGGTACGCCGTACTGAATTTGAGCCGGCTGCCCAACTCCTCCTGCAAGCTCCTCTAGTAGTACGACGTGAACCTGCTATCTCTGTCTGATACGATGCTCACTGGAACGTCGTGCAAGCGAACTATCTGCTGCATGTACAACTCTGCCAACTTCTCGGTGGATAGCCGCACCTTGAAGGGTATGAAGTGAGCACACTTCGTCAGCCTGTCAACGATGATCCAAATGGCATCCTTCCCTCCTTGGGAACGAGGAAGCCCTGAGACGAAGTCCATCGTAATATGCTCCCATTTCCACTCGGGAACGGGCAAAGGCTGTAATTGTCCGGCTGGTCTCTGACGCTCCGCCTTCACCTGCTGACAAACGAGGCACCTCGAGATGAAATATGATACATCTCTCTTCTCTCCATTTATTGCAAAGTTCTTACTTAACAGTTGTTGCTTCTTCTCTCCATTTTTATTTGTTTGTTTTATTTTAAAATTTTAAATTTTGATATATTTTTCTAATGGACTGCTGACTTTATTACTATATTTATTATTATTACTACTATTATTATTATATTGATCTTATTTTAGAAAGGACATCAACTTTAGCTGCTGTGATTTTTCCTGATTAAAAAACTATTATAATATTAAGTTATTATTTTAATATGAGTATTAATACCAATACACTATGATTTTTTTTCTAGTAAATTATTTTTGCTTTTCTAAGTAAATATATTATCATATATATAATTTGACCTAAATATATTTATTTTTATTATTTCTATCACTACATATATATCTGTATAACTACCACTTTAAATATTTTGTATGAGACTAACTTATTTTATTACTATTATTATAATATTTGTTATTTCCAAGTGTCTCCTAACTTATAATATTATGTAATAATTTCTAAATATTATATTGTAGAAAATATATTGGTAGGCATGGGACTTACATATAATTTTCAAATAGAGTCTAGGAGCTAAATATATTTTATAATAATTACCTGTAACTTTTGACCTACAATTCATATTTTGACACAAATTAGATTTTTGCCTTAAGATGATTTTTATATTTTTAGGTTTATCTAAAACTATTTTTAATTAACAAATATATTTTCCGTATTATTATAGTATTCTAAATCATATATATTAATTGTCCAAATTTTTCTGATATTTCTCCTGTCCATGACTAAACCTATTTCCCCTATTCCCTCGCCAATTTTGTACTTCCTCCTATCGACCCTAACTAATCTGACCATTCTGGACTCGATGGAACTGTCCGTGCCATCATCGGAGGCCTTCTTGCTTAGTTGTTACACCGAAGTCGTAGTTCGTGCCAACTTGATCATTGCAGTACACCAGACGTCCTACCAGGCAAGACACCTTGCCATTTGCTGTTTATTTGTTTAGCTCATATTTTATGCATTATTCATTATTTTCTTTATGCAAAATAAACTGTGATACATGGCATAACTTGTTAGAACTTACTGTTCAGTTATACTTCCTGCTATGTATTATTTTTCATACACATTAAACCTAGATTTAAGGGACCACCTCGTGTGTTGCATTCATAGGCCTTGACACATTTATACCACGTTGTTGTGAGTCACATATAGGACTCGGACATGCGTGATTGGCTGGCCACCAGTACGTATAAGCCATGCGTTAGGAAATTACTGCTAATAGAGTTGCATGCTAGAAGACTTAGCAGTTATGAGTTGGTATTGGGCGGGGAGAACATGATTGAAAGTTGACTACCACCCTATCTATCGTAGACTCGCTCGCTACTGAGGAACGATAGGTAGACTATATGCTATAGACTCGTTCGATACTGAAGAATAGTATATGGTGTTGTGACTCGCTACTGAGGTACTGTATTGATATTTTTTTGACTTGACCCGGTAGTCATGCGACCATGAACTGTTCTTAAAACTGTATTCACTTAGATTTGTTTAGGCACCTTTATCCGTTAGGTATGAGTACTCTTGGTTTGGGTACTTGTATCTGACCGTGGCTTGGAACAATAACTTGTCGTGGATTAGTTCGCCACACCTTGTCCTTGTTTGGTTGTAGGTGTGGCTTACTACTTCGATGAGAAGGTATTGAACCTTGTCGGGGTCCGGATACCATATTGGGTTCATAGCATGGAAAGATACATCACCGTGAATTAGTTTACCATCTCTTGTCCTTATTTGGTTGGGGGGATGGTAAGCTAGTTCAATATGTGTGTATTGGACTATGTTATAATTCAATTGACTTATTTATTTGAGCAATATTTATTCAGTTTATTGGCATGATATTATGTGTCTTGTTATGTCCCTCTGAGGACCTAGTTATCTTGCCAGGTGTGTGCTCTTGTCTTTCGCAGGTATTCTAGCTCTAGCCGTGACCATCTCCATTTCTTCGAGGATGATTGCACTTGGATCGTCTTCGCTTCGCTCGCCAAACTCATTACATTTTTAATGTATTTTTCCTTTACTTGTTGGTAGTGGATTTGTCTCCGCCCAACATATTGTATCAAGACAATTCATTATCATTATACGATATCTTTTATTCTTATATTTTGTGGATGAGATTAGTTAGTTATGATTTACTGCATTTTATAGCTTATGTATTCATACGAGGCCTATGTACTTCGTATGTATACAGCTGGCATGTCTACGTTCCTGGTCCTACGTATTTTGGGACTGGGACGTTACATGTTTTTGTGGTAGCCCATCCAGGTCTACATAAATTATTTGATTACTTTACCGTACCAAGCAAGCCTGTGTATAGGATTAAAGGTCTAGGATCTCATCCACATACTTGACCTCTTTCCTCGATTCCATATTCAACCGAATCATTGATTGTATTTTGCTTGATTCCTTCTATCATTATTCTTATCTTCCCTTCGTGCTTGCTAGAGATTGACCCTACTAGTTAGATGTCCCAAACACCCTTAGCTTAATTTTTTAAGTTGGGTAGAATACCCCACGACCTGACACACCCTTGACCATTAAGGAGAATACAAATAGGATTATCTAGACTATAGGGACTAGAAGGATTTAACCCATTTGGTCAACCAAGCCTTGGGCAATAAACCATAGAATGATCGTATAGAAATAAACAAGACTTAGATTTTTATGACACTTAGACTATTCATATTGGTTCTTATTTCATCTACCCTCGTGCCTATGTTTTTACTACCTTGATTAATGATGCTAATATAGCCTAGTTTTTGCAAGCTAATTTTTTTTATCGAGCTTGATCAAGGCATATGCTATTGAACGGCCACTCACTAACATATTGTCTAATCAGAACCAGTGCATGATGGTCTGATCAACCAAGTGCACTTTAGTTTGCTTTTGTCTAATATTTTACGTGGATGGAACATAGTTAAACTTGGCCTTTAGAATGCCATCCACGACTGCCTTGACGATTCTTTTGAAATTATACGGTCACCTTTGAACAACGTACTCGTATTCAATAATATCGTCTTTGAACTCCCTATTGCGTTCACCTTCACCTATTTTAGAAGGACGAAGGCGTTATGCTAGGACTTCCTCTAGCCTTCCTATCGACTAGGACCATTACCACCCAAAGTTGCTATACCTTCGTCCTAAACTACCCGTTCTTTTCCTCGGCCTATATTTACTATCGTGACCTCCAAATCACTTAAATTAGGAGTGAATCTAATTCGTTCTCTTAATCGTGCCCTCAACCTACTCTCAAGGTACCATGTCGTTAAGTTCTCAAATTTATCTCTCTAGATACCGTACTATTCTTTATTGCATGTTATCTTGGTTAAACGTTAACCCTAATTAATTCCATCTGGCGTTAGTTAGCCGTATCCATGATTTATTTCGCCATTATTTAAAATCGTGATTTTCTAATGCATGTTTGCATTGAACGTCGTTTCTTTGCCTCGTCCAATGACTTGATCGTATTCATTACCGATACACCCATGTGACCTTCTCACCCACCCCCTACTAATTCTTAATTTCGAGGACAAAATTCTTTTAAGTTGGGTAGGATGTAAAACCCCTAAATTTCTACTATTTTTTTTAAAAATAAATTTGGTACTGATTATTTTTTTTATTTTGTATTGTACGTCGCATAGTTGCATTGTACGTCGTGCGCAAAAATTCGTTTTTTGTAATTGCTCGACGAGTGCGAGTATGTGCGAGCATACATATTTTTAGAAAAACATTTTTTCCATTTTTATAGTTTCAAAATAATATATATATATATAATAATTATTTTTAGCTATAGTAGCAAAATTTCCAAGTTTATTATTTTATTTATTTTATTTATGGACAGCCTTTCATTTATACAGTTATAATAATAAATAATATTCTTATAAAATGGTATACTAGAAAAGTACATTTATGTAAATATTAATTATGCATACATATATATTTTGTAATTATTTATTGGTTTATTTTTAAATAATAATATAATTTTTAAAATTATTATTATTAGTATTTTTGGAAAAATATATTTTGAAATTTTTGTGGCAATTTAAATCTTGATTTGATTTTATGGATTTATTTAAATAGTTAAATTAATATCTATATTTGAAAGTTGATTTATCTTATTTGATTTTAAACTAAAAGATGGAATTTAATTAGATTTAAATTGGATTTGGATTTGGATTTGATTGGTTTTAAATTATTAAAATTAGTAGCAAATTATCTATGAAGGATTTAAATTTTTCTACATCCTTATCCAACTGGGAATTCCCACCTCCTATAAAAGGAGAGGTACTCATCCATAAAATTCCAACTCCAAATTCAACAACCAAACGTGCGTGCATCGTGTCCGTGTTCCCCGTCCAAATTCTTATTCCATCTTTTATAAATACATTATTTAACTCTTTCGTGTTGGACACTTCCCCGACACAATACAATTTTCTAACCCTAAACCTAACCACCTCTCTACTCCCCTGCTCTCACCACCCTGACCACCCTACTCCGACCACCACGTCGCCTCTTTCGCCAGGCCAACTCCGGCTGCATGGTCACCAACACCGCCACAATATCCCCGTCGATCACCCGTACCATTGCTATCACCATCACCCGCCAACATCATGGTCGCCTCCACGACCAGCGCCCCCATTGCCCATCGAAAATCCCCAAAGCCACCACCGCTACCAAAACCACCACCATATCGTCACCCCCACCGCGACCAGCACCGCGGCAGCCCGATAACACACCTTTCCAGCCTCGACACCATAGCCGAAATCGCCACCGTCACGCCACCACCACCTCCACAAACTTCTGGCCAAACCCATCGCCCATCACGACTGCCGCCCCTTGCCTCCGCAGCCTATCTCGACCCCATCCCGGCGGCCGCCCACACCCAGCGCCGCCCGCACACCCCATCGCCACCACACAGGAAAAAGAAAAGAAAATAAAATAAAAGCCCTAAATCTAGACTCACCTCGCTGTAAGCCTCCGCCGACTAGGCGATGCCAGCACCGTCGACTGACCGGTGCCACGCCGCGTCCTTCAGCCGCGACTGCCATCGACTCCCGCACCGTGCGCGTTCGTCGTACCCTGACTCCACGGCCACTCCGCGTCGTGACCCCCGCTGAGCTCAGGATCGGCCACCCCGGGCAGGCGCTCCTCCACCATTGGCCTCTCCCGTACCTGGCCAAACACCACGGTCAATCGACCGCTCCGCCCAAGCGCCGCGATCGCGCAGCCACCCGGACGCACCCGTGCGCCGCAGATCCTCCGCCACCTTCCCTCTCTTCCCGACATCTTCTCCCGACCTCTCTCCTCCTTCACCCGCTTCATCTCTCCTCCGCTCCCCTCTCTTCACTCTTTTCCCTCTCCTTAGCCCCCTCTCTGATTTCATTCTCTGCTCCTCCCTGCTTCTTTATTAGTTTTTTATTATTATTTTGGTTGTTGCAAAGTTCTTACTTAACAGCTGTTGCTTCTTCTCTCCATTTTTGTTTGTTTGTTTTATTTTAAAATTTTAAATTTTGAAATATTTTTCTAATGGACTGCTGACTTTATTACTATATTTATTATATTACTACTATTATTATTATATTGATCTTATTTTAGAAAGGACATCAACTTTAGCTGCTGTGATTTTTCCCGATTAAAAAACTATTATAATATTAAGTTATTATTTTAATGTGAGTATTAATACCAATACACTATGATTTTTTTCTAGTAAATTATTTTTGCTTTTCTAAGTAAATATATTACCATATATATAATTTGACCTAAATATATTTATTTTTATCATTTCTATCACTACATATATATCTGTATAACTACCACTTTAAATATTTTGTATGAGACTAACTTATTTTTATTACTATTATTGTAATATTTGTTATTTCCAAGTGTCTCCTAACTTATAATATTATGTAATAATTTCTAAATATTATATTGTAGAAAATATATTGGTAGGCATGGGACTTACATATAACTTTCAAATAGAGTCTAGGAGCCTAAATATACTTTATAATAATTACCTGTAACTTTTGACCTACAATTCATATTTTGACACAAATTGGATTTTTGCCTTAAGATGATTTTTATATTTTTAGGGTTATCTAAAACTATTTTTTACTAACAAATATATTTTTCGTATTATTATAGTATTCTAAATCATATATATTAATTGTCCAAATTTTTCTAATATTTCTCCTATCCATGACTAAACCCATTTCCCCTATTCCCTCGTCAATTTTGTACTTCCTCCTATCGATCCTAACTAATCTGACCATTCTGGACCCGATGAAACTGTCCGTGCCATCATCGGAGGCCTTCTTGCTTAGTTGTTATACCGAAGTCGTAGTTCGTGCCAACTTGATCATTGCAGTACACCAGGCGTCCTACCAGGCAAGACACCTTGCCATTTGATGTTTATTTGTTTAGCTCATATTTTATACATTATTCATTATTTTTTTATGTAAAATAAACTGTGATACATGGCATAACTTGTTAGAACTTACTGTTCAGTTATACTTCCTGCTATTTATTATTTTTCTTACACATTAAACCTAGATTTAAGGGACCACCTCGTGTGTTGCATTCATAGGCCTTGACACATTTATACCACGTTGTTGTGAGTCACATATAGGACTCGGACATGCGTGATTGGCTGGCCACCAGTACGTATAAGCCGTGCATTAGGAAATTACTGCTAATAGAGTTGCATGCTAGAAGACTTAGCAGTTATGAGTTGGCATTGGGCGGGGAGAACATGATTGGAAGTTGACTACCACCCTATCTATCGTAGACTCGCTCGCTACTAAGGAACGATAGGTAGACTATATGCTATAGACTCGCTCGATACTGAGGAATAGTATATGGTGTTGTGACTCGCTACTGAGGTACTGTATTGATATTTTTTTGACTTGACCCGGTAGTCATACGACCATGAACTGTTCTTAAAACTGTATTCACTTAGATTTGGTTAGGCGCCCTTATCCGTTAGGTATGAATACTCTTGGTTTGGATACTTGTATCTGACCATGGCTTGGAACAATAACTTGTCGCGGATTAGTTCGCCACACCTTGTCCTTGTTTGGTTGTAGGTGTGGTTTACTACTTCGATGAGAAGGTATTGAACCTTGTCGGGGTCCAGATACCATATTGGGTTCATAGCATGGAAAGATACGTCACCGTGAATTAGTTTACCATCTCCTGTCCATGTTTGGTTGGGCGGATGGTAAGCTAATTCAATAGGTGTGTATTGGACTATGTTATAATTCAATTGACTTATTTATTTGAGCAATATTTATTCAGTTTATTGGCATGATATGATGTGTCTTGTTACGTCCCTCTGAGGACCTGGTTATCTCGCCAGGTGTGTGCTTTTGTCTTTCGTAGGTGTTTTAGCTCTAGCCGTGACCATCTCCATTTCTTCGAGGATAATTTCACTTGGATCGTCTTCGCTTCGCTCGCCAAACTCATTTTATTTTTATGTATTTTTTCGTTACTTGTTGGTAATGGATTTGTCTCCGCCCAACATATTGTATCAAGACAATTCATTATCATTATACGATATCTTTTATTCTTATATTTTGTGGATGAGATTAGTTAGTTGTGGTTTACTGCATTTTACAACTTATGTATTCATACGAGGCCTATGTACTTCGTATGTATATAGCTGGCATGTCTACGTTCCTAGTCCTACGTATTTTAGGACTGGGGCGTTAGAATGCCAGTGCCGCTGACGTGTGGCTTCAGGATACAGAGGTCATTCTGGAGGCAGCTAGGATTCCAGAGAAAAAGAAGGTGGCCGTTGTGCGCCTGCAACTGTTGGACTTAGCCCACAGCTGGTGGATGATGTAAGCAGTTAGTTTGGTGACGCCTGTCATATGGGTGGTATTCATTAACAAGTTTTAGATGAAGTACTTTGATGCAGTAGCTCTCTATGATCTGTAGACTAGATTTAGCAATCTCAAGCAGATGGGAAGGATGATCGATGGTTATGGGGCCGAGTTTTCGAGGCTTAGTCGGTTTGCTCCCACCTTGGTAGCAACCGAATTTGACCGAGCACAGCGATTCCAGTAGGGACTCCACCTAGAGATTATTCTAGCAGTGGAACAGTTTGAGCACCAGACATTTGATGCAATTTTGCGAGCAGCTAGGAGGCATGAATATACTGCTTAGAGGATAGTAGATCGAGCTGGAGGACGGAAGAGGCCTCATGGACAGTTATCTCAGTCGTCAGCCCCAGCCCCGACAGCTAGGGCGTTGACCATTGGAGCTCCTAGGAGGGCGACCACAGTTTCGTCGGTTCAGCACTCAAGTCTGACGTACCCTCAACAACAGAAGCATAAGCAATCTTCTGCAATGGGCTGCTCTCATTGTAAGAAGCCTAGGCACGTGATTTCAGAATATCGCAGAGCTCAGGGATTGTGCTTGGTTTGTAGGGCATCGGACCACATGATAGGGTCTTGTCCGCATAGAGCCAGTTCCTCTTCATCAACCCTAACCAGTCTATCGGTTAGGATACCAGTGCAGCAGTAGCAGTACCAGCCTCCGAGGCCGTTGTCGCCTTAGGCTCAATAGTATGCTCAGGCCCAAACTTAGATTCAGAACATGCAGAGAGGTCACCAACAGAGGGGACCGACACCAAGAGGATAGGCTCAAGCTATGGCTCTGACCGTGGCAGAAGAATTAGCATCAGGGGAGGTGGTGGCAGGTACCATTCTCGTCAACTCTTTTCCAGCATCAGTATTATTTGATTCAGGTGCATCGTATTCATTTATGTCTGCACGATTCGCAACACGAATAAGATTGGAGCCCGAGTCATTATCAGTAAGACTCAATATACTTACTGGTAACGGTCTTGTGGGAGTAGATAGAGTCTTTTCCTCGTGTCGAATCGTAGTTAGCGGTAGAGAGTTTTCTGCTAGGTTAATAGAATTTTCGATGACGTCTATGATGTGGTCCTAGGAATGGATTGGTTGAAGGATCAATATGCAAGAATAGATTGCCATGTTGGCATAATTATTTTTGGTATTCCCGACGAAGAAGATTTTTTGTTTTCCAGGGGCGAAGTAGAACCTTCTCCACTAGTCTTGCGGATGGCAGTAGCAGAAGCATTTCAGTTTCCCAGAGTAGTAGAAGAATTTCCTGACGTATTTCTTGAAGAGCTTCCAGGCATACCGCCAGAGAGAGAAAGAGATCGAGTTCACTATTAATTTGCTTCCGGGGACAGCGCCAGTATCAGACAGAGTCTACAGAATAGCACCATCAGAATTAGAGATCCTGTACAAGATGATTAAAGAATTCAGAACAACGGATTCATTTGTGCTAGTGGATCACCTTGGGGAGCCTCGATGCTTCTTGTGAAGAAGAAGGATGGTACATCAAGATTATGTGTTGATTATCGTATCTTAAATTTTATAACAATCAAGAACATATATCCCCTACCAAGGATAGATGATTTATTCGATCAACGCAGTAGAGCAGCAGTATTCTCGAAGATTGACTTGCGGTCAGGGTACCATCAGATCTGAGTCAGAGAGCAAGACATCTCGAAGACGACATTCAGATCTTGATATGGATATTAGGAGTTTCTCGTTATGCCATTCGGAGCAACCAATGTGCCAGCAATATTTATGGATCTCATGAATCGCATATTCATGCCCTATTTGGATCAGTTCATGATAGTGTTTATAAACGACATCTTAGTCTATTGCAAGAGTGAGGCAGAGCATGAGCAGCATCTTCGAGTAGTCCTTCAGATTCTCAGAGAGCGCCAGTTGTACGCAAAGTTCAGTAAGTATAAATTTTAGCTTGATCGTATTTCGTACTTAGGTCATATCATCACCGAAGGTAGAGTGAAAGTGGACCCCCAAAAGATAGTGGCTATAGAGACCTGGCCAGTTCCCAGTACCGTTACAGATGTTCATAGTTTTCTTGGATTGGCAGGCTATTACCGGCAATTTGTATCAGATTTTGCTCGAATTTTAGCGCCATTGACGCAGTTGACCCGCAAGGATGTGCAGTTTGCTTGGAAAACAGAGTGTCAGAGTTCATTCGAGAAGTTGAAGTAAGGATTGATGACGACACCCATTCTCATGCTTCCAGATGGGACTGGAGGATTTATAGTTTATTGTGACACTTCAGGCAGAGGACACTACTAAAAAATGTTCTATTAGCGACGTTGTTTAGCGACGAAATAAAATTCCGTTGCTAACTATATAATATAGCGACTCCTTTCTAAAGACGTCGCAAAACGTCGCTGAATAGCGACGTTCAGCGACAGTAGATACAGTATGTCGCAGAATAGCGACGTTCAGCGACATATTATTAAAATATGTCACTTATATTAAAATACTTGCGACGGTTAGCGACGTCCACTGTTGACGTCGCTAACTTTCTTACTTAGGGCACATGACTCCTTTTTCCCCCTCACTCGAAAACTCGAAAACTCGAAAAAGGATTTCCCCCTCTCCCCGGCGACTCCCTCCCCCCCGGTGACTCCCTCCCTCCCGGCGACTCCCTCCCCCCCCGTCGAGCTCCTCCTCCTCGAGCTCCTCCTCCCCCAATCCGAGCTACTCCTCTCCGGTAAACCCTAACCAAATTCCTCCTCCTCCTTCTCTCCCATACACACACACACACACACACACACACACACACACACACACACGGAGGGTGACACACCAAGTATTTGTGAAAATGCCCAATAGGTCATTTAGAATCCTAATTTCAGATTTTTGCATAAATGAGGGTAGGTTAATCATGGTTAAGGTATCCCAATTGGTTTTTATATGGATTTCTATATATATCTATGTATTTTTGACCCACAAGTCATGTATATATGTAAATATATATAAATTGGTATATATTTATGTATGTGGACTATTTTAGATAAAAGTTTATAAATATATAGTGTGTGCGGTTGTGTCTTGTGTGAGAGTGAGATAGGGGGAAGCATGGCAAGTTATTGTCTATCCATTTGGCCTTTGGTTTGTGTGTTTGTGGCTTGGATTGGTGGTTGGTTGTTTGTGGTTATGTGTGTTTGTTTGAAGAAATGGATTAGATATTTTAATAGTGTGTTTGTGCTTGTGATGAGATGTGAGAGTGTGTGAGTGTATGATTGTGTTTTTTTAGTGTGTGTTTGAGGAAGGGGAGGTTAGATGTGGTAGTATGGTAGTGTGAGTGAGAGTGAAGAGGGATATTGAGATAAGTGTTAGAGTGTGTGTGTGTGTGTATGTGTTTGAAAGTGAGAAAAGTAAGAGGGATTTAGATGTGGTAGTGAGTGTTGTGTGTATGTTAGAGAGGGTATGATAGAGTAGCAAGAGGGGGGGAACAAGTGGCTGCAAAGGCAGCAGCAGCAGCTTGTGTTGCAGGGTAGTAGCAGCAGTAGCTGCAATGCCAGCAGCAGCTGCTAACAGCAGTAGCAAGAGCAGTGAAGGCAGCAGCTGCAATAGTGACTAGAAGCTAGTGTCTCTTATTATGTTGGGGGGGTGTGGTTTTGTTTTAGGATGAGTATGTTAGTGTCTACACATAAGTTAGTATCCTAAGTTAGATATTTAGGATAGTATTCTAGGCACTAATTTAATATCTTGTTTAGGATGTTAGTATCCTAGAGTTAGATAGGTGAGTTAATATCTTAGGATACTAGAAGTTAGTATCCTAGATAGGTTAGTTAGTGTCTTAGATAGGTTAGTTAGTATCCTATTTATCCTAGATAAGTTAGTATCCTAAGTTAGATATCTTAGGGTAGTTAGATTATGCTAGTATCTTGAGGGTATCAAGATAATAGGATATTAGGATATGGGCTAGAAGTTAGTACCCTAAGTTAGTATCTTGGCTAGAATTTGGTATCCTAGGATAGTTAGATATCCTAGTATCTTAAGAGTGTCCTAGATTAGTCTATGGTAATAGGATACCCTATAGGGTATATCTCTATGTAAATATTAGAGTATCTTAGGAGTGTTGGTATATTGTTAGAACGGTAGAGATAGTATCCTAAGGTATCTAAGGTATTAGCAAAGTAATGAGAATTACCTATAGCCTGAGGATAAGGTATTAGCTGTCACGACCCGCACCCTGATTAGGGGCACGAGAAGTGGGTACGTCCAGCCTACGCCGCAGAATCGGCGGTAGAACGCTGTATATAACGTCTGTAAATACCTACGACTAACAGTTAAAATGTACCTGTACAGTATATACTCTCCGATTGGAGGTGACATAGCAATACAGTCTCAATCACAGAATAAAACTAAGGTAGATAGCTCAGAGGAAAGACATATGATAGATGAAGAGTAAAATAAGTCCACAGTCTAATACAAGTCCAGATATATACAACATCCCAGAGTATCAAAATAGAATATAGAAGCTACAGTCTGATAAGCTAGCTGGATCGCAGTCCAGTCAACCCTAGCTAGCCTACACTACTCTAGAAGTACAAAATCTAGTGGCTCCACTATAAGGCCACGATCTAAGGCTACACCATCTGACTCGAGCCCATAATAGGTCGAGCAGTCCGCATCGGAATCATCTGTAATATATCATAACGGTATCCTGTCAGGAAAATGAGCAAGTACAAACACTAACAGCAGTTCCATGTGAATTGACAAATTCTATAAGAGACAGTATAATGAACTACAAGACAAAGATATATGAAGACTTGGGAACCATTCGGAAGTCGAGTTACAACCCTTAAACCAAACAAGGACCGGGGTTGTAACTCTTCTCCCGAGCAGAACTTAGTCTCCAATCAAGGTACAATGTAAAGGCAAGTAGAGCATGTGAGTAACTGTATATCATGGTATGGTAAGAAGTACTGTATGTAGAATAGAACAGAATATACGATAAGATAAAGTAAACATAAAATGTGATTTGACTTATCAGAGCGATATGTGATCGGCTTGGGATAAGTGACAGGACAGGCTATCCACTTGGCTCGGCAATCCGCGGTAACCTCAACGGAGAGACATGCCGGCCAACCTGGATAACGAGCACAAGGCAAAGGATCTCGCTACACCCTTCGTGAGGGAAGAGTGGCGCGAGCACATGAATAGTGACAGGGTGGCTTGGATCACATAGCCCCTAATAATTCCCCATCCCCGAGTAGTACAATGGATCTGGACATGACACGTCATGGCACGTGATTTCGTAAGAGGGTAGCAAATCCTCTTAGAAATCGGTGTCTATACAAGTACAGGGAACAAGACAGGGAGTGTACCCATATACCCAGAAATCCAGGAACAACATCTCATGTCATGATCCAATGTGTACTAGTCCGTGAGCTATCGTGACCAAGAATCAAGTAAGACACTACGACTGAATCGGATATAGCATATATCAAGACAATGAAAACTATCAGTGAATGTACTCGCCTGCTGTCCTGAGCTGTATGGTATATCAATGCTCAGAGCGGTATCAGAAGACCTAAATATGAGATACTGTAAGTTAATTTAGGTTTAAACAAGTTTAGGAATGATTTACAATAAATGATATGCAATCTAGGTCAAACTAGGTCTCACTGAGTCACACTAAGTCCTGTCAAGTCAATCTAGGTCAAATCAAGTTATATCAAGTCAATCTAAGCCTAACCAAGTCAATCCTAGGTCATACCAGGCATCACGGGTCAAAACAAGTCAAAGAAAGTCAAACGGGATCAAGAGTTGGCCTACAGTTGACTTTTGGTCAACTGGTCAACTCTGGTCAACCCTAGGTCAACTATGGTCAACCCTAGGTCAAACTGGTCAAATGTTGACCAACAGTTGACTTTTGGTCAACTGGTCAACTCTAGTTTGGATTTGATGAAATCTAGACAAAGTGTTGACTCACGGTTGACTTTTGGGTAAAAAGTCAACTCTGGGTCAACCGAGCCAAAAATCGGCTCAGATATGACATTTGTGGGGTGTACCCAACATGCCACCCAAGTTTCAAGTCAATCCGACTACCCGAACTCCGATTCATTCTCAAACTCCTATTCTCCTCCTCATTCTCCTTCTCATTCTCCTTCCTATTCTCCTTCCTATTCTCCTTCTCATTCTCCTTTCTATTCTTCTCATTCTCCTTCCTATTTTCTATTCTCCTTCCTCATTCTCCTTCCCATTCTTCTCATTCTCCTTCCTATTTTCTATTCTCCTTCCTCATTCTCCTTCCCATTCTCTTTCCTATTCTCCTTCCTATTTCCTATTCTCCTTCCTCATTCTCCTTCCCATTCTTCTCATTCTCCTTCCTATTTTCTATTCTCCTTCCTCATTCTCCTTCCCATTCTTCTCATTCTCCTTTCTATTCTTCTCATTCTCTTTCCTATTTTCTATTCTCCTTCCTCATTCTCCTTCCCATTCTTCTCATTCTCCTTCCTATTTTTTATTCTCCTTCCTCATTCTCCTTCCCATTCTCCTTCCTATTCTCCTTCCTATTTCCTATTCTCCTTCCTCATTCTCCTTCCCATTCTTCTCATTCTCCTTCCTATTTCCTATTCTCCTTCCTCATTCTCCTTCCCATTCTCCTTCCTATTCTCCTTCCTATTTCCTATTCTCCTTCCTCATTCTCCTTCCCATTCTTCTCATTCTCCTTCCTATTTTCTATTTACAAATACACACATATATATATATATATATCTATACATATCTGGACACTCACACACACACGCATACTTACAGTCAACACAACACACACAAATACATAAATAAATATACACACATAAATACACATGTATATATATATATATATATGTATATATATATATATACCACTCTCAAAAAGATTAAATCCTAATAAATCCTTAACCTATTTTTCCTATGGAAAACCTACAAATTTGTGGGCAGATGGAAGAGAATCTTCTCCTCTCCATTTAATGTGAATGAATTAAATGCAAAAAGGGGATTAAATGGAGAGATTTGAGCTTACCTAGGTTAGGGTGGGTTGGAGGAAAAGCTTGAAAAGAAAGAAATGAATTTGGAAGAGAGAGAGAGTGTAGCTTAGTGAAGAAGAAAGAGGGGGGGGGGGGGGGGCTAGTCATGGCCGGCCAAGCATGGTTGGGGGGGTGAGGGGCACTTGTAAATGACAAGTTTGCCCCTCCCTAAGCCTAAAATTAAATAAATTCCAAATTAGGTTTAGGAAGTTGCTAAAAATAAATAAAAATCATAATTAAACTAAATTACTCATGGGAAACTAGTCCAAACTCTTAAACCCTAATTTTTAGTGTGGTGGGCCATGGTTAGCTAACAGGCTAATTACAGCTCAAGTCGAAATTCACCGGGGTCCCGAATTAACTCGGAATGCGATGAAATTCGAACCCGACTCCTATAATAATTAAATAATAATATTCATGAAATAAAATTTCCAAAAATAATATAAAATGGAAAATTACCATTTTACCCCTAACTGGAAAAAGTGAGGGTGACAAGTCTATCCACCTTAAAAAAAAATTTCGTCCTCGAAATTGAAGACAACAAACACAGAAAGTCACAAACAGAATTAAAGAAAAATAAATTTATACCTCAGGGCGCGAAAAGATAAGGGAAACGCTCCCGCATGTCGTCCTCCCTCTCCCAGGTAGACTCACCTGGAGAGTGATGCCTCCACGCAACCCGAACCAAGGGTATGACCTGGTTCCGGAGCACCTTCTCCCTGCGATCCAGAATCTCCACTGGCTGTTCTGGATAGCTGAGAGTAGGTCCCACCTGTATCGCTGAATGGTCCAATACATGGCTAGGATCTGCCACGTACCGCCTCAGCTGAGATACATGAAACACGTTGTGCACTCCCTCGAGCCTGGTAGGCAAGTCCAGTCGGTAGGCTACTGCACCGATCCTCTCTAAGATGGTGAAAGGTCCGATGTAGCGCGGACTGAGCTTCCCACCGCCGCCAAAGCGAATAGTGCCACGTGTCGGGGATATCCTCAGAAATACCATGTCACCAACCTAGACACAAGACAAAAACTCAACACACAACAAACCAATAATCACAACAACATGACAAGAACTGAAACTAACCTCGAACTCTAACGGTCTTCGGTGACTATCGGCCCAATGCCGCTGCCTATCCTGAGCCACCCGGAGTCTGTCTCTAATCAATCTGACCTTCTCGGCCGCATCCACAACCATCACCGGCCCAAGAAGCGCCCGCTCGCCAACATCGTCCCAAGACAAAGGAGTACGACATCTCCGTCCATATAGAGCCTCAAATGGTGACATCTCTATACTGGCCTGGTAGCTGTTGTTGTAAGCAAACTCTACCAGGTGAAGATGGTCCTCCCAAGAACCTCCGAGATCTAGCACACATGTGCGAAGCATATCCTCCAGAGTCTGGATGGTCCTCTCCGACTGCCCGTCTGTCTGAGGATGATAAGCAGTACTAAACTTGAGCGAGGTGCCCAAGCTAGCCTGCAAACTCCTCCAGAAGTGGGAAGTGAATCGGCTATCCCGATCTGAAACTATGCTCACCGGAACTCCGTGCAATCTCACAATCTGACGAACATACAGCTCAGCCAGCCTCTCCGTAGACAAACCCACTTTGAAAGGCAAAAAGTGGGCCGATTTGGTCAATCTATCAACTATGACCCAAACCGCGTCCTTCCCTCCTGGCGACCGTGGAAGTCCAGATACAAAGTCCATGGTGATGTGCTCCCACTTCCACTCGGGAATGGGTAGCGGCTGTAGCAATCCACCTGGTCTCTGCCTCTCGGCCTTCACCTGCTGACACACAAGACAACGAGATACAAACTGAGCTACCTCGCGCTTCATGCCATACCACCATACGTGCTCTCTCAGGTCCCTATACATCTTGTTGGCTCCAGGATGCATAGAATACTGAGAGCGATGCGCCTCCTGAAGAACCTCCTCCCGAAGCTCTCCACGCGGAACGCACAGCCTAGTACCGTGCCGCAACGACCCGTCTTCGGCTAAAGAGAAATCGTCAAGCAAGCTCATCCTCACCTGCTCCCTGATGCTCCTCAGGGCAACATCATCATACTGCGCTGACCTGACACTATCCATCAGCTCAGACTGAATCTGCAAACCCCACATCTGGATCTCCATGCCCGGAATGATGACCTCGATACCCAAACTATCCAGGTCGGCCAACAAATAACGATCTGTCGTCAAGAACATAGCAACAGGATACCTGCTCAAGGCATCTGCAACTGCGTTGGCCTTCCCCGGATGGTACTGCAAGGATATATCGAAGTCCTTCATCAGCTCTAACCACCGCCTCTGCCGCATGTTCAACTCCTTCTGAGTGAACACGTACTTCAAGCTCTTGTGATCTGTGAAGATCTCAACTCGCTCTCCGTACAGGTAATGCTTCCACAACTTCAAAGCAAATATCACCGCGGCCAACTCCAGATCATGAGTAGGATAGTTCTTCTCATGAGGACGCAACTGCCTGGATGCATAGGCAATCACCTTCCCATGCTGCTGAAGAACACACCCTAAACCCTTCCCGGAAGCATCGCTGAAGATCGAGAACCCTCCTGACCCAGATGGCAAAGTCAGGATCGGAGCTGAAGTCAACCTCCTCTTCAGCTCATCGAATGCAGCCTGACACTCATCAGTCCAGACGAACTCCACGTCCTTCCTGGTGAGTCTAGTCATCGGCACTGCAATCCTCGAGAAGTCCTGGACAAACTTCCGGTAATAACCAGCCAAACCCAGAAAGCTCCGAACCTCGGCAACTGAACTGGGCGTAGACCAAGACTCCACTGCCGAAATCTTCCTCTGGTCTACTGAAATCCCATGCTCGGTCACAACATGACCTAGGAACTCCACCTGGTCTAAGAAGAACTCACACTTCGAAAGCTTCCCGTAGAGTTGCTCCCTCCTCAGAGTCTCTAACACAACTCTCAAGTGCTCCTCATGCTCCTCCTGCGTCTTCGAATAGATCAAGATATCATCTATGAAGACCACCACGAACTTGTCAAGGTACTGATGGAATACCTTGTTCATCAAGTTCATGAACACCGCGGGAGCATTGGTCAACCCAAATGGCATCACTGTGAACTCGTACTGGCCGTACCGAGTCCTGAATGCCGTCTTGGGAATGTCATCCCGCCTCACCTTCAGCTGGTGATACCCGGACCTCAAATCTATCTTCGAAAAGACCTTTGCCCCACTCAGCTGATCGAACAAGTCGTCGATCCTCGGCAAAGGGTACCTATTCTTGATAGTGAGGTTGTTGAGCGCCCGGTAATCAATGCACATGCGGGACGTACCGTCCTTCTTCGGCACGAACAGGACTGGCGCTCCCCAGGACGAAGAACTGGATCTGATGAACCCCTTGTCCTGCAGCTCGTCGACTTGCTGCTTCAGCTCTATCAACTCGCTGTTGTTCACCCTATAGACATGCTGCGAGATGGGCTCGGCGCCCGGCACCAAGTCTATAGTGAACTCAATGTCCCTGTCTGGCGGCATCCCCGGCAACTCCTCGGGAAAGACATCCGAGAACTCAGCAATCAACGGATGTGACAAATCCTGCCCCGCCAACAAAGCTCCACAGAATCCAGCCTCCGGCTCCGCTGCTCCTCGAGCAAACTCGATCTCTGGCTCACCCGGCGTCCTAAAAAGAACTCTTCCTCCTCTACAATCAATGCTAGCATGGTGCATGCTCAACCAATCCATACCGAGTACCATATCGTACCTCGGTAGGGGCATTACGAGCAGACACGCACTCAAGTCCCGGCCTCTCAGAGTGACTCTCCGTCCCTTGCAAATATTATTAACCAGGATAATACCTCCCCCGGTCATAATCTTGCAAGTCCTACCCATATATTCAGCAATGATATTGTGTCTCAGAGCAAAAGAAACAGACACAAAACTATGGGTCGCCCCAGAATCAAATAAGGCGAAAGCAGGAAAAGAATCTAGGAGAACATGACCTGCAACAACATCTCCCACGGGCTCTGCCTCCTCCTCTGCTGCCAAAGCGAACACCCTGCCCGCGGGTGCTCCCCTCTGGTGCTGGACAAAACGCTGCTGCTGGGTCTGGAGTGGAGGACCCCTCTGCTGAACCGCTGGTCCTCTAGCCGGCTGTGCTCTGTCCTGGCCTCCTCTGACTCCGCGAAAGCGGCAATCCTTCAACTGGTGATCGGGCGCCCCACAGTAGAGACAGACGCCCAACCTCTTCCTGCAAGCCTCCCTGGTGTGCCCCGGCTTCCCGCAGAAGCCGCACGGTATAGTCGGTCTCTGGCCCTGTCCCTGGTGCTGCTGGGCACGCGCCGGTGCCTGCTGGATCTGCAACAGAGGCTGCTGCTGAAACGGCCTCTGCTGCTGCTGCTGGAAGTGGGGGCGCTTGGCCGGTCCCGTACTGGAACTCGCCCCCATAGTATCTCCGCTCCTCTTCGGCTTGAGGCCGAAGTCCTCCTCTGCGATCTGTGCGTCCATCAGTATCTGATCGAACGTCGCATCACGGCGACCCGAGGTGCGGGTGCGCACTGCATGAGTAAGTCCCCTGCGGAACTTACGAGCCTTCTGTCCCTCATCCTGGATCATACCGGGAGCAAACCTGCTAAGGCAGAAGAACTCGGCTGCATACTCGTCCACCGACGAGTTCCCCTGAACTAGACCCACGAACTGGCCCTCCAATGCTGTAAGAGCCACGTCCGGGAAGAACTTCTCCTTGAAGAGCCTCCGGAAGTTCTCCCAAGTCAGCCCTCTCACCGACGCACGAGGATCCGTGCGGTACCATGTCAATGCAATGTCGAAGAATCGGCTGGCTGCGGCCGAAACCCATAGTGCTCTAGGAAGCTCTGCCAGCTCCATGCTCCGCTCTACATCCTCCAGCCAGTCGTCTGCGTAAAGGATGCCCTCTGTGCCTGTGAAGTCCCTAGAGCTCATCTTCCTGAAGTCTAACACTGTCCCTGGCCTGGACTGCTGCTGGCTCGGCTGCTGGCCGGTAGGGCCCTGCACCGTACCCGGTGCCACTCTCTCTACTGCTGCGAGGGCAAGCTGATGCGAGTTCTCCATACTCTGCCTCAGCATCTCCATCTGTCGGTGTGACGCCTCCGACTGACGCTGCGACGCCTCTGCCTGGGCCCGCTGTGTCTCCATCATCTGCTGAAGGAGAAGGAACAAGTGATGTGTATCCGTCGGTATCGGTGGTAGTGGCGGCAGTATCTCTGGAAGAACGGCCGTAACCCTCTGGGGTGGAGGTGGTAGACCTCCCTGCGCAACTGCCTGGGTCTCTGGAATAGTAGAATCACTGGGAGCAGTCTCATGAACCTCCTCCTCTGCCTGATCAGGTCTCTCAGGCAAGCTACTCGATCCAGAGGCCTGCGGATGTGTCTTCGTCATCCTGGAGACGAATTAAAACAAGGAGATCAATATGGCACATGAGTAGATTATCAAAGAAGGACAATTAATTTAATACAAGATGAATAATCATGATAATCAAAAGATCAGAAATTCCTAAGTGTGATTGAGAAACTCCTATCATGTCCTAGGTCCTACATCCTAATTGCAGGCTCGTAATTAGTACTCTAAGTCGAGCACCATTACGAGATCGCACTAATTGCGACACTAGACCTGCGTGGGCCACCACAAAAACGTGTCACGACCCGCACCCTGATTAGGGGCACGAGAAGTGGGTACGTCCAGCCTACGCCGCAGAATCGGCGGTAGAACGCTGTATATAACGTCTGTAAATACCTACGACTAACAGTTAAAATGTACCTGTACAGTATATACTCTCCGATTGGAGGTGACATAGCAATACAGTCTCAATCACAGAATAAAACTAAGGTAGATAGCTCAGAGGAAAGACATATGATAGATGAAGAGTAAAATAAGTCCACAGTCTAATACAAGTCCAGATATATACAACATCCCAGAGTATCAAAATAGAATATAGAAGCTACAGTCTGATAAGCTAGCTGGATCGCAGTCCAGTCAACCCTAGCTAGCCTACACTACTCTGGAAGTACAAAATCTAGTGGCTCCACTATAAGGCCACGATCTAAGGCTACACCATCTGACTCGAGCCCATAATAGGTCGAGCAGTCCGCATCAGAATCATCTGTAATATATCATAACGGTATCCTGTCAGGAAAATGAGCAAGTACAAACACTAACAGCAGTTCCATGTGAATTGACAAATTCTATAAGAGACAGTATAATGAACTACAAGACAAAGATATATGAAGACTTGGGAACCATTCGGAAGTCGAGTTACAACCCTTAAACCAAACAAGGACCGGGGTTGTAACTCTTCTCCCGAGCAGAACTTAGTCTCCAATCAAGGTACAATGTAAAGGCAAGTAGAGCATGTGAGTAACTGTATATCATGGTATGGTAAGAAGTACTGTATGTAGAATAGAACAGAATATACGATAAGATAAAGTAAACATAAAATGTGATTTGAATTATCAGAGCGATATGTGATCGGCTTGGGATAAGTGACAGGACAGGCTATCCACTTGGCTCGGCAATCCGCGGTAACCTCAACGGAGAGACATGCCGGCCAACCTGGATAACGAGCACAAGGCAAAGGATCTCGCTACACCCTTCGTGAGGGAAGAGTGGCGCGAGCACATGAATAGTGACAGGGTGGCTTGGATCACATAGCCCCTAATAATTCCCCATCCCCGAGTAGTATAATGGATCTGGACATGACACGTCATGGCACGTGATTTCGTAAGAGGGTAGCAAATCCTCTTAGAAATCGGTGTCTATACAAGTACAGGGAACAAGACAGGAAGTGTACCCATATACCCAGAAATCCAGGAACAACATCTCATGTCATGATCCAATGTGTACTAGTCCGTGAGCTATCGTGACCAAGAATCAAGTAAGACACTACGACTGAATCGGATATAGCAGATATCAAGACAATGAAAACTATCAGTGAATGTACTCGCCTGCTGTCCTGAGCTGTATGGTATATCAATGCTCAGAGCGGTATCAGAAGACCTAAATATGAGATACTGTAAGTTAATTTAGGTTTAAACAAGTTTAGGAATGATTTACAATAAATGATATGCAATCTAGGTCAAACTAGGTCTCACTGAGTCACACTAAGTCCTGTCAAGTCAATCTAGGTCAAATCAAGTTATATCAAGTCAATCTAAGCCTAACCAAGTCAATCCTAGGTCATACCAGGCATCACGGGTCAAAACAAGTCAAAGAAAGTCAAACGGGATCAAGAGTTGGCCTACAGTTGACTTTTGGTCAACTGGTCAACTCTGGTCAACCCTAGGTCAACTATGGTCAACCCTAGGTCAAACTGGTCAAATGTTGACCAACAGTTGACTTTTGGTCAACTGGTCAACTCTAGTTTGGATTTGATGAAATCTAGACAAAGTGTTGACTCACGGTTGACTTTTGGGTAAAAAGTCAACTCTGGGTCAACCGAGCCAAAAATCGGCTCAGATATGACATTTGTGGGGTGTACCCAACATGCCACCCAAGTTTCAAGTCAATCCGACTACCCGAACTCCGATTCATTCTCAAACTCCTATTCTCCTCCTCATTCTCCTTCTCATTCTCCTTCCTATTCTCCTTCCTATTCTCCTTCTCATTCTCCTTTCTATTCTTCTCATTCTCCTTCCTATTTTCTATTCTCCTTCCTCATTCTCCTTCCCATTCTTCTCATTCTCCTTCCTATTTTCTATTCTCCTTCCTCATTCTCCTTCCCATTCTCCTTCCTATTCTCCTTCCTATTTCCTATTCTCCTTCCTCATTCTCCTTCCCATTCTTCTCATTCTCCTTCCTATTTTCTATTCTCCTTCCTCATTCTCCTTCCCATTCTTCTCATTCTCCTTTCTATTCTTCTCATTCTCCTTCCTATTTTCTATTCTCCTTCCTCATTCTCCTTTCCATTCTTCTCATTCTCCTTCCTATTTTCTATTCTCCTTCCTCATTCTCCTTCCCATTCTCCTTCCTATTCTCCTTCCTATTTCCTATTCTCCTTCCTCATTCTCCTTCCCATTCTTCTCATTCTCCTTCCTATTTCCTATTCTCCTTCCTCATTCTCCTTCCCATTCTCCTTCCTATTCTCCTTCCTATTTCCTATTCTCCTTCCTCATTCTCCTTCCCATTCTTCTCATTCTCCTTCCTATTTTCTATTTACAAATACACACACATATATATATATATATATATATATATATATATATATACATATCTGGACACTCACACACACACGCATACTTACAGTCAACACAACACACACAAATACATAAATAAATATACACACATAAATACACATGTATATATATATATATATATGTATATATATATATATATACCACTCTCAAAAAGATTAAATCCTAATAAATCCTTAACCTATTTTTCCTATGGAAAACCTACAAATTTGTGGGCAGATGGAAGAGAATCTTCTCCTCTCCATTTAATGTGAATGAATTAAATGCAAAAAGGGGATTAAATGGAGAGATTTGAGCTTACCTAGGTTAGGGTGGGTTGGAGGAAAAGCTTGGAAAGAAAGAAATGAATTTGGAAGAGAGAGAGAGTGTAGCTTAGTGAAGAAGAAAGAGGGGGGGGGGGCTAGTCATGGCCGGCCAAGCATGGTTGGGGGGGTGAGGGGCACTTGTAAATGACAAGTTTGCCCCTCCCTAAGCCTAAAATTAAATAAATTCCAAATTAGGTTTAGGAAGTTGCTAAAAATAAATAAAAATCATAATTAAACTAAATTACTCATGGGGAACTAGTCCAAACTCTTAAACCCTAATTTTTAGTGTGGTGGGCCATGGTTAGCTAACAGGCTAATTACAGCTCAAGTCGAAATTCACCGGGGTCCCGAATTAACTCGGAATGCGATGAAATTCGAACCCGACTCCTATAATAATTAAATAATAATATTCATGAAATAAAATTTCCAAAAATAATATAAAATGGAAAATTACCATTTTACCCCTAACTGGAAAAAGTGAGGGTGACATTAGCTAAGGTAATGGGTATGATGTTAAGGCAGATGGATAGATACTAGCCTAAGGTAGATGGTAATATCTATTAGCCTAAGGTATTGAGTTATCTACTAGCCTAAGGGTAGGATATTACTAGGATATGGTATTATCTAGTATCTAAGGTAAAGTGGATGTTAAGGTATTAGTTACCTAGACTAAGGTATTGAGATTCCAACTTAAGGTATTGGTATTGGGATACCAATAGCGATAAGGTAAAGGGTACCTTGATAGGTAATGACTAAAAATAGGATATTTGACTTAGATTTGACCTTGTTTGACCAAGGTTGACTATTTTGACTAAAAGTCAAAGTAGAGTCAACATCTGACCTAGATTGGACTAAGAGTTGACAAAGTCAACTATAGGTCAACCCTTGACCTAGTTTGACCTTGTTTGACTTTGTTTGACTTAGCTTGACCTAGTTTGACTTTGTTTGACTTAGTACAACCTAGTTTGACCTAAATTGTATATCATGTACTAGAAATTATGCCTAACATTGTTATTAGTAACTGTCCACTACTAATGTGTGTCCCATAATAAGACAAAATATACGAATTTGTGCCTGTTGGATAATGTGTGTCCATCTTTGTAGAATTATTTCCAAATGGATATGAATTACTATTGCGGAATCGTTCATGGATGTACAATCGTCGTCCTGATGATATGTATGGTGTGCGGAATGAATACATAGCGGGAGTAGAGCAGTTTTCCTGGTCACCCATCGGAGGGCTGGGGAGTTCATTGACGAGAGGGCGACGTAGGCATATGTACGTTCTATTCTTTATATTAATTTACTATAATTTAGAAAACAGGAAAATAGATATCAATATAGACTTTAGCAAACACTTATACGTTAGCAAACATTATTCTAGGCCGAGTTTGTTCGGCTACAAGAGGAGGCGGCTGCTGCTGCTAGTGCGCTAGCAGAGGGAGGGGCTGGTACTTCCTCCCAGCCGCCTACAGCTCCAACGCCGAACGAGCTTTGGATGACCGCCGTTGGCGGTCTTCAGAAGGGTACGTACTACGGTACGGGATCCTACGGCGCCTATTTGGCTTTAGAGTCATCCCGGGCCCCCTCTGTTAGTGTGCAGTCTCCAGCTTCGCAGGCGTCATCACGAGCGCAGGATGTGTGCATACAGCTCCACGAGCTGCATCACGAGTTGTAGCAACAGATTACTGAGGCAGCTGGGGCAGAACGACGATCTGACGATCCGATGATCACCGGACGATTTGATGCGGTCGAGCGCAGTATAAAGGAGCTGATGAGTCTGCAGCAGGCTACAGCTGCCAGCTTGCACACGCTCACCGAGTCTATGCAGCGCACATAGCGTAGACAGGTCGAGCTGGAGGGATCGCAGAGGACCGTGGCTGCCTCACTCACCCAGCTGCATACTTCTCTTGAGGAGAGTACTCAGAGGATGGTGAGTACCCTTGCTGCGCATGGTGACCGACTACGAAAGCTGGAGCAGATACGTCCGTCCGGTCCATCGACGACGCCGACTCCAGACGTTGTACTGCCTCCTACTGCCCCTATGGTACAGCTCACACAGGAGCAGTATGAGTACATGCTATCCCAGATGCGCGGCAGGGTCTACAGTGATTTTATTAATTTTTTTATGAGTTGTATGTATTGGCCCTATGGGCAAATTGTTTATTGGTACACATTTGTTTATACACTTGGTGGGAGACTTTTTATCATCTTCCATTTTTATTTGACTCTATTGGATGTTTGTGATGATGTGTGTCTTTGAAGTGTAGTTTGTTGGGTATTTACTTTGTGATATTTACTTTGTTGGTATTTTCATTGTGATATTTACTTTGTGATATCTGCGACGGGGATGACAAATATACCTACGCTGGGTTATAAGCGATGATCTGATATACAAAGGAGGTGCTGCCCAAATTTTAAAAAAATATAATATGTATTTTTGTGATGATGTGTGCCTGTGTTTACAGTGTATGTGAAATGCAATGTTCGGAACCATCGATAGTTTTGATTACTGTTGTATGTTTTATCTTGGACAGAAAGAGCAACTATTCAGGGTGTACTTCTGAGAGCTTTATTTTCACATCCTTCACTCTCTCGGGACATCGTACAGGATCCCGAGAAGGTGAAGGACGTGAAGAGGAAGCTCTGAGAAGTGCACCATGAACTGTTGCTCTTTTTATCCAAGATAAAACATAGAACAGTAAGCGAAACTGTCGATGGTTCGAACACTGCACTTCACACACATTGTAAACACAGACACACAGTATAACAAAAATACACATTTTATTTTTTTAAATATTTTTTTATTATTCTGCGACGTATAGCGACGGATAGCGATGTCTTAGCGACGTATTGCGACGTCGCTATACGTCGCTGATTAGCGGCGTGACGTCGCTGTACGTTGCCAAATTTGCTGACGCGGCCGGCATGCTACGTCATCACATAAATAGAATAGGACGTCGCTACGTAGTCGCCCGACGTCGCTAAGTTTGCGACGTAACACTTTTGTCGCTCTACGTCGCTAAATTTGCGACGCCTCAGCGACACGACCTTGACGTCGCAAATAGCGACGTAGAGCGACGCATGTGCCATCTGCGACTTGCTTAAAAGCGACCTTCATTTTCCGTCGCTAAAGTCGTCGCTAATTACGATTAGTGACGTTTTTTCCATTATTAGCGACATACCATTACGTCGCTATTTTGCCTTATTTTAGTAGTGGGATTAGGATGGGTCTTAATGTAGCATGGCAAGGTAGCAGCTTATGCGTCACGTCAACTTTATGATCATGAGAGGAATTATCCAACCCATGACTTGGAATTAGTAGCGGTGGTTTTCGCACTTAAGCTTTGGAGGCATTACTTGTACGGAGATTGGGTAGAGATTTTCATCGACCACAAGAGTATTAAGTATGTGTTTACCCAGAAGGATCTCAACATGCATCAGAGAAGATGTCTAGAGTTACTAGTGGATTATGACATCAACCTATAATATCATCCTGGGAAGGCCAACGTAGTTGCAGATGCATTGCACAGAAGAGCATGAGCTTATTTCCTAACAACGCAACCTAAGTTATTAACATATCTTCAGAAGATAGAGATATAGATAGTTCTCCCTGACAGTATGGCATTGATGGCCAACATACAAGTTCAGTCCCGCATAGTTGAGAGAATCAAGATAGCTCAATCAGCATATTCTAAGCTTCAGCGGCTTAGGGCAGAATGTGAAGCAGGACGAAGGACAGAGTTATGTATTCATGAAGACGACACTCTTCGAAATGGAAGGCATCTTTGTGTACCCTGTGCTGACATCAGGCAAGAGATTATGGCAGAGGCTCACAGCTCACAGTATTCACTTTATCCTGGTGGCACAAAAATGTATCGTGATATTCGTCAGCATTTCTGGTGGAATGGCATGAAGAGAAAGATAACTCAGTTTCTCTCTCGCTGTTTAGTTTTCCAACAAATTAAAGCTGAACATCAGAGACCAGCTGGACTTCATCAACCTTTACCGAACCCAGAATGGAAATGAGAGCATATTACCATAGATTTTATAACTGGGTTACCTAAATCCCCTGCTGGAAGAGATGGTATAGGGTTATAGTGGACCGACTCACCAAGGTAGCTAATTTTCATCCTTTCAGGATTTGTCAGTCGATGGATCAGCTAGCAGAGATGTACCTCAGGCAGATAGTAAAAGAAGTCTGAAGAAAGAAAATCATTTGCTTTAGATTGCATGGAGTTCCGATCAGTATCGTATCCGACAGAGATTCAAGGTTTACATCGCACTTTTGGCGGAGTCTTCAAGAGAGTTTGGGAACTCGTCTCAAGTTTAGTTCAGCTTATCATCCACAGACAGATGGTCAGTCAGAGCGCACGATTCAAACCTTTGAAGATATGTTACGATCCTGTATACTTGACTTTGCTGGTTTGTAGGAAGATCACCTACATCTAATAGAGTTTTCCTACAATAACAGTTTCCTGGCCAGTATCCATATTGCACCATTTGAGGTACTATATGGTAGAAAGTGCAGATCACCTTTAGCTTGGGACGATATCGACGAGAGGCAGATGCTTGGCCCAGAAATGGTTACTTAGACTATCGAGGTGGTCAGACAAGTTAGAGATCATCTTCGAGTTGCACAAGATCGTCAGCGTCATTGGGCCAATTCTCATCAGCGTCCACTTGAGTTTTCTATCGGCGACCACGTATTCCTTAGGATCTCGCCTACCCGTGGCGTTATTCGATTTGGCGTGTAAGAAAATCTTAGTCCTAGGTATATAGGGCCGTTTGGTATTCTCGAGCGAGTAGGTGATGTGTCCTATCGTCTCGCTCTTTAGTCGTTGTTACGTAAGGTACATAACGTATTCCATGTATCCAATTGCGATGGTATATCCCTAATCCGAGCCATATCCTTGATCATTTGGAATTGGTGGTTGGTGCCAACCTTTCGTATGAGGAAATGCCCATATCCATATTGGACCGAAGAGAGAAGGTACCCAAGAACAAGACTATTAGTTTAGTCCGTGTTGCTTGGGGCCATCACTCTTTGGGTGAGTCAACTAGGGAATGTGAGGATGATATTCGATCACGATATCCACACCTGTTTGACTCATAAGGTATAATGTCTTCCTTATGCATTATACTTTTAATTCCTTGCTTGCATGAATAATTGCTTGATTAACTGCTAGTCATAAGTTGCCTGTAGTTAGTATGGCTTACCCCGACACCTCTAGCCTCTTGATTAAATTCCGAGGACGAAATTCTTTTAAGGTGGGTAGAGTTGTCACTCCCCTTTTTTGTTATACATATTTTCAGTATGTGTGTACGGATTTCTAACAATTTTCAGGTGACCCGTATTTGACTTGTCTTACTTGTCCTGGTTCAATCTTGACTTGATTTAGTTTTGGTTTGGTTCACATTGGCTTGGCTTGTCTTGGTTTGGTTTTGGGTTGGTTTGAGATGAGAGGGTTGGTATATAAACCAAATACTCTCCCTCTTTCTTCCATTATTATCATTTACTTCTTCTTCTTCTTCATTTACTCCTCCAACCCTAAGACAAGTACAACTTGCTCCATAGAGAACATGATAGATCTCCATTTTTATTTATTCTATTTTTTCTCTACATGATTCTAAGCATCTTTAGAACTTGAAATTTTTGGTTTTGATGGATAGGTTTTTGTAGATCTAAAGTTTAACTTTTCTTGTTTTTCTTGGTTTTGATCTCTAAAAACTTAGAATTTCCAAAAACTAATGGTTCTATGTTGTAGAGAATTCAATTTCATGCAGTTTTGGCTTTTATTTCACTTGATTTCGAGTTCGGATGATGAAGTTATGACCATGGCAAGTTTTTGGAACTTCTATGGCTGAACTTGTTGTTTGGGGACGATGACCCCCATGCACCCGGGAGGCCATGCGCCGTGAAGTCCTGGCAAAGCATCCTTTGACTTCGAGCGTGTCATGCGCATAGGTTCCCTATGCGCATGTACTGAAGACGCAACACGAGTTTCCCATGCACGAATGTGCAGTAATTTCCATGTACGGATGTGCAGGAATTTGCCATGCTCGGACGTGCAGTAATTCCCATTCGCGGATGTGCAGAAATTTTCCATGCACAGATGTGCAGGAATTCCCATGCGCGGATGTGCAGGAATTTCCCATGCGCGGATGTGCATGAATTTCACATGCACGAATGTGCAGAAATTCCCATGCACGAATGTACATGAATTCCTATACACGAATGTGCAGGAATTCCCATGTGCGGATGTGCATGAATTCCCATACGCGGATGTGCAGGAATTTCCATGCACGGATGTGCAGAATAGCCCATGCACGGATGTGCACTATTTTTGCTTGTTTAAGCTGTTTTATAGCTAGAATCTTATAAAACTCAAAACATGAAAGTTGTAAATCTGTCTTGGCTTCGAGAATCTTCCTTTCTTACTTTAACTGAGTTTATACAGGATTGATAATTTCAATCACCCATGAATGTACTTGATCTTCTTTGCATGTTTTCTTTACTTGGCCTAAATTGCGACATTCCAACTTGATAAGATTGAACTTGAACTCGAACATGATAATATGATCCCGTCTTGATGAACTTGATAGTGGCCCGTCGAGGCACACTCTTGACAAGAACTCTTGACAAATAAACCTGACATGACATGTGTAATCTTGATTGCTGTTGTGACGGCTATTCCTATCTGGCTAATGTAACTCTTGTCTTGACTCCGTGGTTGATTTTCCTAATTGTGATTGTACAAGCTACATGTCTCGTCTTATGTCATATTTAGGGCATAGATTCCTGGTTACCACGGTCAGGGATTCATAATGAATCTGACTAGGTTAACGACTAGATTGATTAAGTAGTTCATATAGAGAGATTTTTCATTTACAGGCGATCCCGTTATCCCGGCCACACCTGTGGACTTGTAGCCTGCCGTCGAGTAGGGCGCATTTTCGGCACACTGTCATGTGTTGTACTCCAAGTCAGCTAAATTCTCTTAATTTTTGATAAACTGTAACCCCGCCTGGATAACCTGGATAGTCTGTAAGGCTTGTGACTAAGGGAATATCTCATCTGCATCTTGTTAGTAACTAGGCCTATGATAACCTAAATTAGCTAATGGTAGCAAGCCGTATGACTTGATTGGCCGTGCTTGATGATTGTCTCATGATTAACATAGGAATTATATTCCACCTCTTGTTTTCTTAATGCAAGCTAGTAGGTTCTTTAAAGCATGTCTTTATGTTATTTAATTATGTTCTTTTATCAGTTCTCTTATTCCTTATATATGCTGGTTCTAGTTCATAAGTGGAGCCTCCCTTGTGGTACTTGCTCTTCTGGGTTCTGACCCAACTAATTTTGTATGGCCATATTTCGGAGTAGCACCCGAGGATCTACCTGCCTTCCAGCCAGATGGTGAACACTAGAAGTAACCGTGGCAACAGGTGCGTTTCTTATTTTTGCTCTCCACTACCAAAAAATAGTCAATTGGCGACGGACAAATCCGTCGCTAATGAATTTTTGGCAAAAAGATGCTATCGGTAAACTACTCGTCACTAAAATAATTCGTCGTTAGATAGTTGAAGCTTCGACGAAAACATGACAGAAAAGTGACGGCTGCGTAGCGGCAACTTTACGACGACTCAGCGACGGATACGCTCGACGGATTAGCGACGGAATTCCGTTGAACATATTCGATGACTTAGCGATGGCTTACAGACGTACCCCCGTTGAAATTTGCATATCAAAATTTTTTTGATACGCTGTAGCAAAATTTTAGCGACGGATATCTCCGTCGCCATGCTGTCGCTATCCCGTCGCTATCCGTCGCTATATGGATAATGTAAATTTCCAGAAGCTCGACGATGAATTTTTCGTCGCTATTCTGTCAGTATGCCGTCGCTAACTGGATATATGTAAATTTTCAGAAGCTCGACGACGGATTTTACGTTGCTTCTCCGTTGCTATCCGTCGCTAACTAGATATATGTAAATTTCCAGAAGCTTAGCAACGGAAAATCCGTCGCCTGTCCGTCGCCGAGTGTCGCCATTCCATCTGTAGTCTGTTGTTAACTGTAATTCTTTTCAAAAAAATCTTGAATTCATAGCACCCTATTTACACAATTAATCATTAACAAAATCACACAATTAATAATTATCCAGCAATCCACAAACAGAACTAAAAATCCATAATCACAACAATCCACAAACATCAAAAATATCCATAATCACAACAATCCACAATAACTTAAAATTATCCATAATCACAACAATCCACAAACAGAACAAAATATCCGTAATAAATTAAAATTATCCAAATTTTGATACATTACAAATATAAAAAACTATGAAAGATCGGTTGGATCGTCTGGTGGTGCCTGCTGCGCATTATGAAGATACTCCTGAACGATGTGAGCCGGCAGACCATCAAATATCTGCTGTGGAACTCGGCGTAGATCTGCCGTGACATCAGGTCAAGGAGAGCAATCATAGACAAAGTCGGTAGAAAAGCAGCAACAGCATCAAAAGAAACACGCCCGACGGAAGAAGGACCGGCACCATCCGAAGGACCGGAAGAAGGACCCGGAGCAGTAGAAGAACTTGGGAACTGCGATGCCATCCGGATCACCTCCTCCCTCATGGAAGTCACCACCGAGGTTAGAGTCATAAACTGTGTCCTCACATCCTCGTCGACCTGAGTCGCGGGAGCAGGAGGCGATGACGGTGGAAGTCTCGAAGACGTCTGCGACGGTGCTATGGATCCGGTGCCGTAGACGCGCCCGTCTTTTCCTATTCCGTCGGCAGCTTGTACGAACAAGTCGTCCAAGCGAGCAGTCATAGAAGAGTACGACTGGGCGGACGTTGATTCGTCGATACCCTCGGCAGGAGTAGGCTCAATCGTGCTAATGGCCGCACGATACTTAGCCTATCCAATGAATGTGTTTAGTTTACTATGAGTTTTCCTAAGTTATAGTCTAAATCCTAAGGCCTCACACTATTGTCACAAAAATTATAAACTGAAATACTTACAATTCTATAACATAAATCTCATAAACTTAAATACTTACATGGTTCTGCTCGGCCCTTTCGTCGATGAAGCTACCGTCCTTCTTCATTTTGTGCGTACTCTCGAATACATCGCCCAAGGTGACCGAGCATGGATCTTTTCCCTCATTTGCCACTTTTGTCGCTTGCGTACGAAACATTCATAGAATAAAGTTTTTTCCGATTACAAGTAATTAAGAAAATAAAGTTTTTTCTGATATCTCACCAGATCTCCAAGCGTCGCTGCATAGGGCCTCGATCCTCCCTTATGCAGACCTGCTGCCTGTCGATTTGCCATCGCCTTTGCCGATTCTTGAACTCGACGTATTCATCTTTTCAAGCATCTGCTCATAAAAGTCCTCCCAGAACCAGACCTTCCTCCTACTGCGGATGTCATCCTTCGCGTCCCGCAGCTTCTTCCCGGCGGCTTTTTGTAGGTCTTGACGATCTTCGCCTCACGATGGAGGGCCCACCAGAACGATAACTGACATACAAATTTCAATATCAAGTAATTAAAAAATGGTGAATTAAAGGATAATTAACAATTAAGTAATCACAAGATATAAATATATACCCTCATCTGGTCGAGCCAGATGTACTGCAACTCCGGAGGCACCTCACTAAAGTTGAGGTAGGGGCCATGGAAGTTTTGCCTAATTATCAGCCCAAACTTCCTGGTTGCATCAAATGGGAAAAACTTATAAAGAAGCAACGACTGGATTATTTACTTGAATAAATGAAACAAATTAAAAAATTAACTTACAAAACACAAATTTACTTATAGTTCACCCGCGGGCCATAGCTCCCGTCTGAACTCCCTTGCCGGTCTCTCTGGTGGCGTCGGAGGATCCATGGGTCTGCGAATGTACTCGCCAGTAGCCGGATGGAACTGAATCCGTGGATACTCCGGGGCCCACCGTGCAGTAACTGAAAGATTCGATGGCAGAACGGACGATGGGTCGGCATCTGGCATCCTTCCGGAGCTAATGGATGGCGATACCCCCGGGGTAGATCGATGGCGGGATGAGGAGGTCTCCGGGTTACTCACCGGGTCGGGCTCGGTAGTAGATGGGGTCACATCCCCGTGAATGCGACTACGACCTCCACCACGACCAACATGATCGCCGCGACCGTCAGTGGCCATGACCTGTAAATAGAACACATAAACATAATTAACAATATATAAGTATAAATAAATAGAAGACTAAACTAAAATATACTACCAGCAGTACGAGAAGTGGCGACGCGACCAACAGAAAGACTATGAGTGCCATCTGCAAAAAGAAAACCATACAATAAGTAGATGAATCGAACGACAAAAGCATGAACTGAAATAAGAATATAGAAGTATAAACTGAAATAACTAAAATGCAATAAATTTACTAAGTTAGTTGTAAGCACTTTTATGAGGTAAAAGTAAATTCACTAAGTTAGTTGGAAGTGTTTTTATATACTGGTATATTTTTATTCTAATCATCATCTTCATCTTCGTCCTCGTCCTCGGCCTCGTCCTCATCCATATCCTCTTCCTCGACTTCATCTGTATCCTCATCCTCATCCTCATCAAGTTCTTCTTCTTCTTCTTCTTCTTCTTCTTGTTGTTCTTCTTCAGCCTCAATAATTGGGACAAGATGCCTCTTTGTCCCATGGTTGACAGCTAAGTCTTGTTAAGACAATCTTCTTCTCAAGTTCAACCATATGTTGTACCGTCATCTTAGTTGAACAAATGTTCCTGAAGAATGTAGATAGCTCGGCCAACGAAACCCATACAGCAGAAGGCAACAACTCTCTCAAAGCAATGGGCATTAATCTTTCCATAAACACATGACAGTCGTGACTCTTCATTCATGTTAGCTTGCGTTCATTAAGATCAACGCATCTAGACAAATTTGACACATAACCGTCAAGAAATCTTAAATTAGATATCCACTTGCAGATTATTAATCTATCCTCCTTGCTCAATGTGTATTGCACTATCGGCTTAGTTAGTTGTCCACCAGCTCCCCTTTGTATCAAGTTTAGATGAGGATGCTTGCATATCTCAGCTATATCTTGTCTTGCTTTTGGATTATCCTTCATCTTTCCTTTAATATCTATAATGGTATTGAAGACATTATCGAACACATTCTTTTCGATATGCATGACATCAAGATTATGCCTTATAAGATTATCTTTCCAATAAGGCAAGTCCCAGAAGATACTCCGCTTGGTCCAGTTATGGCTGTGTCTGAACCCCTCAACACGAGTGTTCGATATTGGATATTATATTACGGTAGGCAAATCCTTTACATTTTCCTAAATATCGTATCCCTACAATCTGGCAGGCGGATGACAAAATTCTTGCTTTTCAGCTCTGAATACGTCCTTGTTCTTTCTCCAAGGATGAGTCGCGGGCAAAAATTGACGGTGACATTCAAAAAAGAAGTTTTTCCTCCATACTTAAGGCGGAACGCCTTACTCTTTTTCATGCATATCGGACAAGATATAGTGCCGTGCGTACTTCATCCCGATAGCATACCGTATGCTAGAAAATCATTAATTGTCCACATCAGTGAAGCTCTCATTTGAAAGTTCACTTTCCTAGAAATATCACAGGTCTTGACACTGATCTCCTACAGCTATTTCAGCTCATCCACCAACGGCTGTAAATATATATATCGATGTTCTTGGTCAGATTTTTAGGACCGGGTATGATAGATGTCAAGAACATATAAGGAGTCTTCATAAACATCCATGGTGGCAGATTGTAAGGGGTGAGAATGACTGGCCAGCAGGAGTATTGAGATCCTGACTGCTCGAAAGGGACGAAGCCATCAGAACATAGCGCCAAACGTACATTTCTAGGCTCTGCAGCAAAATCTGGTTGACACAAATCAAAATGCTTCTACGCCTCTCCATCCGAAGGATGTGAAAATTCTCCATCGTCCTTTGTGCGTTCCTCGCTGTGCCACGTCATGTGTTCTGCTGTATTCAGAGACATATACATCCTCTGCAAGCACTTCATGATCGACAAGTAATGCATATACTTGTAAGAACATCGTTTTCTAGTTGACTTTCTTTTTCCCCGATCTGGCTTATAACAATCCGCATTACAAAAATTGCATCTTTCTATGTCCTCGTTCTCCTTGTAGTATAAGATGCATCCTTTGTGACAACAATCTATCTTCTCATACCCCAGGCCCAGCTGTCGGACTATTATCTTTGACTTGTAGAAGTTTTTTTGGAAGCTCTTTTGATTCCTTCGGTAACACCTCCTTGATTAGTTGTGTGATCCGATCATAACAAGCATACAGCAAGTTAAAATCAGACTTTATGTTCAACAACCGCATCGTCACTGACAGTACGGAATGAGTCTCACAACCAGGATATTGAGGAGCATCTACGTCCTTAAACATATCATAGAACTCCTTCATCTCGAGATTAGGATCCTCCAGATCAAAATTAGGCCCCGTCGTATCGTACACCATCTCTCGTGTAACGTTCTGCAGGTCTCCATAATCAACAGAGCCTACGTCATCTTTGATGACAAAATCTGTTGCAACATCATCATAAAAAGCAGAAGTAGCGGCGTCCGCAACAAACGCAGCCTGCCTTTCCGTATATAGTTCACCTTGCGATGACCATAGTCCGTAATCACGTACGAATTTCTTACGAGTCAAATGATCTCTCACAGTCACCACTTCTTTGTAACGTCTAATACGACAATTACCACATGGACACTTGATTTGTTACCGTCCATGTAATGTGCTTTGCTCATGGCATACTTAAGAAACACTTCCACGCCTGCCCTGAAATCGTCACTCACACCAATTATGCACTCATGTTGCCATTTGTACATTCATGTACGATCAACAAAGTAACGATCCATCGCAGATTGGATGTGAAAATCTGTATCGTAAGACAAAGTAAACATAATTGCAATTAAGAATAGTCCGATACCGATCCCTCTATACTTCGTCGCTCTACTTCCCCTGCTTCTCAAGAAGGCCCCCTCTTTGACCCCCCTCTACTTCCCTGCTTCTTATTTGACTCTCTCAGCCTCCTATTCCGCATCATATGATATCCACCTCAACCAAAGTCTAGAGAAGTGTGAAAATATTAATATTAACCAAGGTTCACAATATCGGAATCAAAATCAGTATCACCATGAATCTCATGCCTTCCTCCACCAGAGCATAATGTAAAACTAAACGTGAAGCAGAGCTTCATATTCAAAAAATTAGAAGTAAAAAGTTTTCATATTCAATTGTGAACCTTGGTTAATATTAATATTTTTACACTTCTCTAGGCTTTAGTTTAGTTGGATATCATATGATGCGGAATAGGAGGCCACATGACCCGAATGAGAAGAAGGGGAGTAGGGAGGCTCATTCTATACACTCTAGGTACTACGATATACTACTAGGATACTCACTCTATACACTCTTACTTATGCAAGCCTTTTGAGGCAATTAGCATTATACTAGATTTTTGACCCTCTACCTCGTTAACGAACACGACCCCCGACCCCCTATCCACCCACCCGGACCCGACTCCAAACTCGAACTCGACCCCGACTCCAAACCAGAACCTAACCCTATCCCTAACCCTAACTCAAACCCCAGACCCTAACCCTAACCCAAACCCTAACCCTAAATCGAACCGTAACCCCAGATCCTAACCCTAACCCGAACCCTAACCCTAACTCGAACCCAACCCTAACCCGAACCCGAACCCTAACCCTAACCCTAACCCCAGACCCTAACCCTAACCCTAACCCCAACCCCAGACCCTAACCCTAATCCTAAGAGAGAGAGAGAAAGAGAGCCTGAGGAGAGAGTAGTACCTGAGAGAGAGAAAGAGTGTCAAAGACGGGGGTACGTCGGTGGGCACGTCGGACGGGAGGGGGGCTCGTCGGCGAGCACGTCGGACGTCGGGGGAGGGGAAGGGGGCTCTTGAGGAGAGAGATTTTGGAGAGAGAGAGTTCGGGGGGGTGAAAACCCCCCGTCCATTCGAATTAAAGGGTACAAAACTTTAGCGACGGCTTTGCGATGGACTAATTTCGTCGCTAAGCCGTCGCCAAAGAAGCACAAAATTCTAGGCAGTACGAAAATCTGGACAATATTACGATAACTTAGCGACGGACTTGACGTAGCGACAAAAATCATGTACGTTGCTAAGTTGACGCAAACTTTGGCGCCACTTTCCCGCATGTTTCCCGCCAATTACTGATAGATTTGCGACCATT
>JANAVB010014796.1:37272725-37287725 GCA_029216955.1 Iris pallida | reverse complement strand
TAGAATAGAAGTTTATCTATGGTGCAAATCCACACAAAAGGCCCAAATGAAATGGTTCCTCAAACTCCTAAAATATCCACAAATTGTGTATTCCCTAAAATCTCTCAATAACAACAGAAAGTACAATAATTTTAGGTCCTAATACAATTGATTTGGGGAAAAAGGAATTGAAATAGATTTTATAGGATTTAATGAACATGGAGACTCACCTCTTCTTAAACTTGGAAATAATAAGAAAGAGGCTAGCCCTAATTTCTAGGAGGGATTATATAGAGGGGGATGACCTAAGGTGGCCGGCCATGGGCTGCAATAGGGCTAGGTTTAGGTTCACTTGGTTGGGTTGGGCCTCTAAGTCTTTAAGTCATATAATGACTTGTGAAATCACAAGCCATTCCTTAATCGAACTAACTCCAAATTACCCTAAACTAATTCTAATGAGTTAAAAATCACTAACTTAGGTCAAGCTAAGGTTTCTTAACCTAAACCAATAGTCATGACCTAGGTTAGCCTCTAAGACAGTCTCCAAGGTCAACACCAGTCAAAGTCTAAAATAGCACCAAAATAATTATACTAAAAATCACTTAAAAATTCTAATAATTATAATTAATAATAATACTAATTCCAAATTAATTCCAAAATTTTGAAAATGACCAAAATACCCTCAAGCTAGAAAAGTGGTTGTGACACCTCCACAGTCATACTGTCCTGCTGCAGGTTCTGAAACTGCCGCACTAGGCCGATATTGTCTGTGGGGGAAAAGAACTTCTCTATGAACAGGGCCCGAAACTCAGCCCAAGTGTGGCCCTCTCTTGCAAGAGCCGGCTCATTCCGGAACCATGTCCGGGCAACAACTAATAACTGCAAGCCAACCGCCTCGACCTTCAGGTTGTCTGTCAGGCGGGAGGCCCTCATCTGACGCTCGATATCCTCGAGCCAGTCATCAGCATATACAATGCCCTCGGTCCCTCTGAAATCCCTCGGACCCATCTTCTTGAAAGTCTGGATGTCTCCGGGCTTCTGCAGGTGCGCCTCCCGCTGTGGAGCCCCACGCTCCACCGTAGCCAGGGCCAACCTATGGGCATCCTCCATGCCCTGGCGTATTACCTCAGTCTGTCTCATCTGTGCCTCGTGCTGGGCCCGCTGGGACTCCAGCACCTGCTGAAAGAATGCGAGCATCTGCCCCATGTCTGTAGGCAGAGGAGGCAACGGAGGAATAGCTTCCACCACCGACGGAGGAGTCCCCTGCTGAGGAGGAGGAGGAGGAGGAGGAGGAACGCCCCCGACAGCTCCCGTTGTAGCCCCCGACACTGCAGGAAGAGCACCCGTAGTGACCCCAGGGACAGTCATCGAGAGCGCTGGAGGAGTACCCCCGAGAGCCCCTACTGAAGTTCCAACTGCAGGGGAAGTGACTGGAGCTTGTCCGCCAGAGGTAGCCGACCTCTCCGTCTCCCCGTGCTCCTCATCGGGAGAATGAGTCATAACCATTCTGGAGACAGATTGAAACGAAGATATCAATATGGCACAAGAAGGACTATGTCAAAGAAGGACAGCTAGAATACATTAAATCAATATCAAAGACGGTAAGCAAGATAAGCAAGGAAAGATCCTACTGTGATTGAGTACTCTTAGCCTACCACCTCCTATATGTAACACAGGCTCGTAGTCAACACTCTAAGACGAGTGCTGCTACGACATCGTACTAATTACGACTTCAGGACCTGCGTGGGCCACCACTAAAAATATGTCACGACCCGCACCCGCTGCAAGGGCACGTGTGCGTAACAACGTCCAGCCCTTACCGTAAAAACGACGTAGAACGCTGTAGGTTTACTACTCTAACAACAGTTTATATAATATCAAAACATGTCGAGAATATGGTCATCTCCGAACGGAGGACAAGCAATGATAATATATAAGTACTCAATCACAACTCTAAGATGATAAAGTAAATACTGAATGATAAAGACAACACGACAATAAAAATATAACATGTCAAGTCCAAACACAAAGAATATACAAGTCCAAGTCCAAAGTCTCTAATACTAGCCAAAAATAATAACAGTCCTAAGAGTAACTGGAGACAAGGTCCAGTACAAAAACCTACTCTATCTACAGGATAGGTGGTATCTCGTCCTGCAGTACTGCACCCTGCTGATCTAGGGTATCTGTCTCTAAACCTACTACGTCCGGTGGGTCGTAGTAAGTGCGGTAATAGTCCTCCTCTGCATCTGTAAACATTGTCAACATATCCGGTCAGGATGGAACGAGTACATAAATCCCATAACAATCTCAAGATAGGATAAAAGCTATAAGACTATAAATAGAGCATATACAATAAAATCATGGAGTGTACATATATGTATCATGGCATGGTAAGTTGTAGTGCTAAAGCTAGAACAGGAAAGTAGAACTGATCATGGTATGTACACAAATTAGGGTAAGCCATCTATCCAATGTGTGTGAGTAGTAGTTTCAACTTGTGATCGGCTTGGGCACCTGTAAGTAACTGGCCTGGCTAGTCATAAGTACGGTATATGACTAACACTGTTCGGGAATGCGGGATAAATTTGATCACAGGCATACGCTACTACTCCCTCGCCCCCAACTGGTAGAATGAATCCAAACAGGACACGTCACTGCACGGGATTCTATGAGAAAGGAGCAAATCTTCTCTAGAATCGGTTACCATACATTGCACAAGAGCTACAAAGGAGCTTGCATAATACATCCCAAGCTAACAAGGAGTAACATCTTTTGTCAAGATCCAGGAATACCAATCCGTGAGAACCATGTGTCAGGAATAAGTATATCTACACTAAGTACATGAATCATAACAGTTATCATAAACTGGAAAAAGTTATCAGAGAATGCACTCGCCTGTGATATGATAGAATATGTCAACTGTATCCAATGCAGCGCTCGAGGACCTATAGATAAACAAGACATATCAATACTATGTTTAGGAAGTAAAGTCAAATAATTAAATCCTATTAAGTCATTCTAGGTCAAGAAAGTCTAGTTAGGTCAAACCAGGTCATAGGAAAACATTGGAAGTCAACCCAATCAAACTAGGTCAAAGATTGACTTACAGGTGACTTTGGTCAACGGGTCAACTCTGTTCAATCTAGGTCAACCCTAGGTCAATGGTGACTAACAGTTGACTTTTGGTCAACTGTTCAACTCTAATGGAATTGGGACTAAATTGGGTAAAGTGTTGACCCATGGTTGACTTTGGTCTAAAAAGTCAACCGTGGTCAACCAAGGTCAAGACTAGGTCAAGGCGACTATTTCTAACTATTTCCAACCTTACAACCCATATCCAAGTCCATCTTGAACTTTGAAACCCATATCTTGGACGTAGGCCAATACCTTAAATTTACCCTTTACAAAGGTAAATTCCTAACCTAGCCCAATACCAAGTTAGCCTACCTACGCTTGGTATTTCGACCCGTGCTTCCTAGGGTAGTAGGATACTAGCCTATACTATCATTACCTACCAAGCTTCCTAGGTAGAGTGGACATCCAGTCCATCTTGCGGCATATGTTGTCGATTTACCGATTATCTTGAGTATCGCGAGATATTCAATGATATCGTGCGATACCATCCTCCTAATCCCATACGAAATCCTGATTTCTACCCGAGCCTACCCACAAAATCTAATTCACATTATCTAAGTCTCATCCAATTTTGGCCGCGTTCCGACACTCGGAACTCGAAATCCCCCTTTTACTAAATTCTGACTCACTCCGATTGATTTCCTACATTCCCTACCCCGTATCTAGTAACTCTAGTATTCCGATACCAAATTGGTATCCTAGATACCTCATTCTCTAGGATTTTGATAAATTTCCAATCCTACACTACCACTCTTCTTTCCCTTCTCCTTCTCCTTCTCCTTCCTTTTTTTTTCTTCCCCTTCCTACTCCTGCCTATGCTACTGCTACTGCTGCTTGCTAGCTGGTGCTATTGCTAAAGCTGCTGCTGCTACTGCAGTAGCTGCTGCTGCTACTGTAGTCTACTGCTGCTACTGCTCTTCTTATTTCTCTTCTTCTTCTCCTACTTCTTCTACTTCTTCCCCTCTCTCTATATATATCTATATATATCTATAACTAATATATATATATATATATATCTATATATATATATATATATATATATATATATATATATATATATATATATAATATAATACATACACATATATACTCTATATATATGTAAAACCCACTATCAATACATTACTCCCTTCACTAATCCCATCATCTAACACACACTCACTCAAACACACACTCTCATGACACCACCACCTCCACCACATCTCCTCTACACACACAAATATATATATATATATATATATATATATAGTATATATATATATTATAATATATATATATATAATATCTATATATATATATATATATATATATATATATTATATATATATATATATATATATATATATATATATATATAAAATATATATATATATATATATATATATATATATATATATATATATATATATATATATATTATATATATAATCTTAAAAGGGAAAAACCCCTAATAAAATCCTTAAACTAGGTTTTAGGAAAACCTATAAAAGCTATGGTCAACTTGTAGAGAATGGTCTCCTCTACATTATTGTGAAGGAATAAATGTAAATGAGGAATTTATGAGGGTTTAATGAACATACCTAATGTAGATCTCTTGAAGAAGAGGGGACTTGAAAAGAATGAAATGAAGAGAGAGAGAGAGAGATGACTTAGGAGTGAAGTAAAAGGGAGGGAGGAATGGCCTATATGTGGCCGGCCATGGGGGTCCCAAATGGGTTTGGGTGGAGACCCATTAGGCCTCCACACCCTTTAGACTTGGTTTGGTTTGGTTTGGATTTGGTTTGGTTCGATTTGGTTTGGTTTGGTTTGGTTTAACTTCAAAATGACTAATTAAGCCTCTAAATGACTAGTTAAGCCATGGGAGTATGGTTTATGATTTCTAGCCTAGTTAGGATGGCATGTGGGCCAAGCCCAGCTAGTATGGGGTTCCACTAGTGTCCAGACTACCCGGATCTCCAACTTAAGTCCAAATGGATAAAATTCAAACTCAAACAACCAAATCCCTAAAAATCCTATAAAATCAAATAAAATTCCCAAAAATTATAAAACTTGGAAAATGACAAATACCCCTAATTTGAGAACTGGGGGTGATAATGGTTCCCAAGTTTATAATTTAACTCTCTTATAGGTTTCTTCCATCATCAGTTTAAGTTGAGTTAACCATCTACCTCCCACTTGATCTTGTAGCTCTTCCCTACATCTTGTGTTTATCATACTCTCTCATGCTAAGCATAGCCATAGGTTCATACTCCAATATATATTCTCCGAACTTAATCTACAAATATTAGCTTGTCTGCACTTTACATTACTATTCCCTTATCGTGATTTCTTTATCGTATAACTAATCTTCTCTCAAATGATCCCTTAAGCCCCATTTTTTTGCATTCTTAATCCTCTCTCTCTTTCTTACTTAGTCCCTCAATCTGATATAATTAAATACTGATATCCATTAGTCTTTTATATTTTAAATACAGTTGTAATCTGATACTGTCTTGTAATGGTTCATTCTCAGCAATGGTTTCAGAATTTTATTCTAGGTAAATGCCACCAACTATTCCGTCCAGGTTGATCTTCCACTAATTATTATCCTAGCCTATGTCATATATCAATCCATATTCCTCATTTTGTTTCTTTCTATTACTATCTTTTCGAGTCATCCAAATTAAAAAATTAGTACCATCCAAACATGAGTTACTTGAAATCCCAATATAAGATAACCTTCTTCAAGCTTATAGACTCAAGTTTACCTTTTTTTAAGTCCTTGGCACTTTTTCTAATACCACCATGAACTATAGCTAACCCTAACAGCTAACTGTGCCTTACCATCATAGTACTTGAACTTCTATCATTCAATAGATCATTCTAGCCACCAATATTTCTAAATCACTTGTAACTCAGACAATGGGTAGATTTTATCTAATTCTAGGATCATGTTGCTAGTTTCAAATATTACACTCAACCTTAGACCGATAATTCTTTCTAGCTCAGCATCAAAAAAACTATCTAGTCTAACCCTTCTTACTATGGGTAACTATCTTCTTATAAATATTCAATCAAGTTCCCATACTCTGTCTTGACGAGAATAAGCATCTAGAGATAATCACCAAGCACGAGTGTCTATCTCTTAGAAGTAGTAGGAGGAGACAGGAAATAAAAATAGCGATATCGAGGAAGAATGAATGAATACAATTATGAAGTTCAAGGAGGATAATTAAATGCAAAGAAAGTTTTCAAATATGCTGTGGATTGAGATCCTATTCATTCTAAATCATAACTGCAGGCTCGCTCAGTACAATAACGTAACCGAAATAATAAATCGGACCTGCATGGGCCACCACAAAAGCTATGTCATGCCCCAGTCCCAAATACATGGGACCGAGCCACGTGGCATTGGCCAGCTACGTATTCAACCAGACTCTAGTCCGACTAGAATACATATAAGCTGTTCAAAATGGTGTAACTATCACTACATCAATTCTATATCTCAATCCAAGTAACATCAACATAAGAAAGGGAAATATGAATACTAGTCTGCAGCCCAATAACCATACTTTCCCGAATAAACTCGGAAGATAATATGAGTCTATAAATACTAGGCTACTAAGTAGATACAATAACAGTAAATTAAACATATAAATATGATAAACTGAATACCTGTAATGAAATAAATATCATCAACAATCCAGCATGGAGCTCAACAAATATACTCAGCCAACCTAGAAGGAAAACAGATCCTCAGAGGGACACAACAAGGTATATAATATACAGGCCAAGTGTACGACAGTAATAAATGAATAATAAAGTAGAGTAAGACTAATAGAGTGGGTGAATCTAACATAGCCAACTAGAATGAAATGCAATTTAAGAAATATCACTCGAATACGCGGGCTATCACAGTGTACCATGAAGACCTGATAAGCACTCCAGTAAACTATGCATACCCCACAGTCCAATAAGGAAGCTGTGGCTAACTATAAAATCTCCGAAGCTCTGGAATGAGACAACGACATACTATGTGGAAAAGTAACCCAAGCGTACGGTGTATGTTCCCTTCCATGTGACCTTACGAATCGTATCCATGAGACGCTTGGCCGGATCCTCTAACTAGGACATCGAGCATAAAGTAAATACAGTAAAAAATATAAGTCATCGTCCTAGAATAAATCACAGACTTCCGTATAGCAAGATGTAATCATGTACAAAAATTCGATAGTATGTAGTAACCATGAACATGTCCTAGGGTTTTACCCGTAACGAATTTTTCGTGGTAACGTAAAATGTGAATATCTTTTGTCGATACCCGATGGCGCTAACGCCCATCGGCACCCGAATATGATTCAGACGCGAAGTATCGAACACGTCCCTAGGTGTTGCAATAATATACACATAAATAAATATTTTAAGAAATTAAATTATGTAACTGAAGTACAAGTATGGCAAGGTACACTTGCCTGGCTCCGGTTGCTGAAAAGTAAGAGCTGGTCCAACGTCCAAATTCGATGAGTCAACGGGACCTAGAGGAATAATTTTATAATTAATATATTATTTAGCCAGAAACCTATCTTATAAGGGAAATATTAAGGCTTGGGTTTAAATAAGTAAACATATTTATTTTTAAAAAGAGAGAAAGTGTTACTAAATTAGGAACCTCCACAAATGCCACCCATTCTATTGCTTATAAAAATCACCCCAACCTAATATTTATGCAACGATAAATTGTTCTCATAGCATCATAATATTTTCCTTTCTAAATTGTTCTAACTAGTGAAGCCCTAAAATTTAAACGTTCTTCGATTCAATAAATTCACCTATTCATTTCCTATAGGCTCGTCTTCAAATCAATATAGATTATATTTTTAATATAAAGGGGGTTCACACATGGCTGATTTTACTTAGTTACCACATTGTGTGATGAGCAACAATTGGGATGTGTCGATGCCCACACCAATAGTGACTCACAAGTTCTTTCTCATGTTTGCCAACTCTTTACTATAGAATAGTTCTCATTACATTTGGTCCATCCTAATAATAGAAGGTCATGCTTTCCCTCCCTCCAGTTAAGACATGCAACCACAGACCAATACCATACCATTTTCTCCAACTAACCCTTCATCTGCACAACTATAACTTCCTACACATCAGTTTGTGGAACCTGGTTTATGGTTACTACAACAAGGGTTTTCATTAGCCTAACTAAGGGTCATCTGCATATGAGCCCTTGATCCACATTTTTTATATATATATATATATATATATATATATATATATATATATATATATATATATATATATATATATATATATATATATATAATCCAGTATACATCATTCCCTACTAAATATTTTCCTCTCCCTAACCATGCAGGTGTTCTTACAATGCCAGCACATATACCATTATTCATCTATACTTTATGTAACCTCAACCGTATCGATCATATTATACTACTAATTCCACAACCACAGTCCCTACTCACCCATTCCTATAAAGGAGTTTCACACGCTGACAAAAGTCATTCCCACAGCACAGTTAAGTCTAGATTATCACAAAAAGGGAAGGCATACCAGCATATTGCTAATATTAGCACAAACTATCTCTCTCTGTCACTACCACAATCTTAGATAGGGTTTTTTTTTTTTGTCAATTTATATTATTTATATTGCATGAGTAGTTATTTAAATTAATTAATGTGAAGGTTTCATTTATTGTTGGTTTAGCCTATTAATTGATCCTTGACTTGTGGACCCAATTAGACTAGACATGACCACTTGAGCCTACAACCTAGGATGAACACAACTAAGAGAGTGTTCATGACAACCAATAGGAAAAACTCTTGTTATTTTGATAGTTTGATTTCCATCTTCATGCATGACACAAGTAGAAACACTCACATTGGATAGGGGTACCCATGGGGGATGAGCAAGGCTCTAAACCTCATTTGGTATATTTTATTTGGAGTTTTTGTGCCATCTTTGGAGAAATCCGAGGGAGAGACCACCAAGTGTTTGTCAAAATGACAAGGTGATCATTTTAGTCTTGTTTTCAGTTTTGAACCCATGGATGGCTAGGTTGTTCATTAGAAAGACATTTAAATCGATTTCCTAATTTATCTCACTAATGTACACACACACACACCACACACACACACACACAACACACACACAGATATATAATATATAGATATATATATCTATATATTATATATAATTATATATATATATATATATATATAATATATATAATATATAAAATATATAATAATATAGATATATTATATAATATATATATTATATATAAGTTAACATGGATATATATTAATATATATATATATATAATATTATATATATATATATATATATATATATATATATATATATATATATATATTTTTTTTTTTTTTTTTTTTATGCATATATATATATATATATATATATAATATATATATGCATGTTTGTATATATATATATATATATATATATATATATATATATATATTTTATATATATATATATATATATATATATATATATATATATATATTTTATATATATATATTTTATATATATATTATTTATATTATTATATATATATATATATATATATATATTATATATTATATATATATATTATATATTATATATATATATATATATATGTGTGTGTGTGTGTAATATGAGTTAAACATGGATATATGCATGTTTTGTGGGTATGAGTTGCTTGGGACAGTGAGGGTTTGTGTTCACTGTCCTGGGTCTGCCACTGTTTTGAATCAGTGAGAATTTGTGCCCTGCCAAAGAGGAAATGGGGACTGATCATGTGACAGTGTAAGTGATTTCTAAGTTTATTCACCAAGTGTATACATATATATATACATGTATTATAATTATGACAACTCAATGTGACATTGCGTCGATCGGCAAGACGCAGAAGACTCTGGTTGTTCAAGTCAACCAGACAGCCTACGAGAATATGATCAACACCAAGAGCAACAAGCGCACGGTGGCTATTGCCAAGAATAGGACTGTGTGGACTCCTTAATCCTCCACAGTCGCTGTTGCCCAGGCACAACTTGAGTGCTCAATGATCAAGGCGCAATCCGCCTCAGTGGCTCCAGTACAACATGTTTCTGTTGTTAGGGGCGCAATCTGCTCACTCTGCTGCCCATGCGCAGTCTACCACTTTCCTTGTTGCCAAAATGCAGTCAGTTCAAGCTGCTGTTGATGCACAATCTACCAAAGTTGCTGCCAAGGAGCTACTAGTAGTCCGTAGGACTATGGCGCAACCCAAGAAATCTGCTACTCCGGCGCAACTTAAGGGAACTAGTCTTTTGGCAATACCCTCTTCCAATTCTCAAGTTCTGAACTTAGAGAATTCATTTCCTAGTGCTAACACTAGACAGAACAAAGGAAAAAGTCCTATGGCATTTTCTCAATTGGCACAATTTATGCCTAAAATGATCACACAACAGAACAAAGGGAAACGCTTCTTTGCTAACCCTGTTCAAAATAACGGAAAGCACCCTTTGGTCTTTCCTCAAACTTCCCTGGTCTATGATTCAGAGGAAGATGTATCAGATTCCATTCCTGTAAACAGAGGTCCTGGATCTCTGATACTGGAAGAATATTGATCACAGAGGTATCTTGCCTACTCCTATGGGGTCTGGTCAAGATCTTCCTACCTTGCAAATTTTAAGATCCAAACAAGGAAAATTGAAGGTATCACAAACAGAGACAGGGAGCAGAATTTTCAGATTTATGCGCTTATCTCAATAGGCGTCAACCAATATCAGCTTTGGTAAAACGCAAGAACCCTATGCCAAAGGCCAATCTGCATCAAAGTCAAAGTTTGAAAAGAAAGACCCTTCTACCTATGCTAATGAGTTGAGTACATCCTTGTACACTCAAGGAATCAAACATCTGAAGAATAGGAGACATGTTCCTAACATTATTAAGGAATATGTCCCTCCGACTTCTTCTCGTCCTGTGGTTGTAACTGATCTCCGACAACGTCTTACACAAAGGCGGGAAACTACGGGAATGTTTTCTTCACCTCCAAATCGTGCTTCAAATTGCCACTACCTACATGAAGTCGTTATCAACTGTTGTTGCCAATCGGCTCGACGATCTGTCTTCGATCGTCTGAACTATGCTTCAACTCCTGAACATATAATAGAAGACGAAGATGCGCTATTATATGCTTCTATTAACATGATTTCTCAAGGCACTGGGGAAGGAAAACGTCCGAGATGTAATACATTCCGTAATCCTAGTCAACAATATTTAGATCGGATCCATACATCCAGTGAAGGTGTCTTTCAATACACAAGATCAAGAAATCGACATTTGATCCAAGGTGTCTTTAATCAAGAAGATCTTCCTATAACCCATGTGGGAGAGGACTCTCTTTCGGAGTTTGATAAAGATAGTGAAAGTTCTGAACAAACTATCTCATCAATAGCTGCAAGAGAAGTGACAGCATATACCATTACAGAGGATCAAGATGCCTCTATATCAACCAGCCAAGAGCAACAAATTGTTGCATTAGAAGACAAATTAAAACCATGGCAGAAATGGTTGCAAGTATGCACACCTAATGGTGGCTCAACATACAGTACCTCCGATTGTAAACCCTATTACAAATCCAGAGCTTATAGCATCTGCTGTACCTGTTAGTCTGGGGGTACCGGCCCCTCAGGTCGCTTCTGTGCCAACTCAAGCTGATCCAAGTCAGTCTGGTGCTAGGGGTGGTAATTATCAAGCTGTTCCTCCTCCCAACACTTCTAACCAGCCTACCAATTCCCAAACATCAGGGGATGCCAATGAGGCTGTGAAACTTCTGCGCACTCAGTTTGAGGCTTTTAAACAGAAGGATGGTCTACAAAGATTGGGTATAAAGCAACCATATCCTACAGAGTGGAAGAAAGTTCCATTTTCTTCTAAGTATAAACTCCCAACCATTATGCTGTTTGATGGTAGCACTTCTCCAAGTCAGTACATCAATCATTTCGAAGTGATGACTGATCAATTACAGCCAAATGATGCTCTCCTTACCAGAGTGTTCGTTGGTTGTTTAGCCGGTGCAGCATATGACGGGTATCGTAGCCTGCTTGATGGCTGTATCACTTCTTTTGCTGGTTTCAAGCAAATGTTCTTGGAATAATTTTATGAAGGAGTCAACGACATGACAATGTATGCCCTCATCAAATTAAACATAGGCACAATGAATCCACAGAGAGTTTCATTGAAAGATTCCGCCGAAAGGCACTCAAAATGCCTTTAGGTACTCCATCTGCTGTAACAATAGACACTTACAAATCAAACTTGTTGCCTATTATCAGTATGTGGACGGGATCTACACAATTCTAGGATTGGCCTTCTTTCATTGTTAATACAAAGGCGGCAGAAGTGAGTGCCGAAAAGTTTAAACATTTAGGAGGTCCAGATGACTCACCCTAACCAAGATGAACATTCTACACCTTGGGGTAGTAATCGCCAGAATAACCGCAAGAATAAAGAAACATTGGCCATCAATCTTAAAGGCAAAGAGTCTTTGGCTGTCAATGTTACTCAGACGGCATCCACCCCATCGACACCACTGCAAAAGCCAACTCATCCAAAAGAAGAGTATTCTTTCGACGAAGATGATACGTTAAGCATCTTCGATTGCTTGATCAAAAGCAATAAGCTTCAACTTCTAGAGGCAAAGCGACCAGAAGGTAAAACTGATCACCATAAATACTGTGTTTATCACAGATTCATAGGGCATCCAACCAGAGCATGTTATGTGCTCAATGGCAAAATTCAGGAGTTGTTCAACTCTAGAGCAATTACTCTACAGCAGGACGAGAAAATAGTGACTGCTAATGTGGTCTCTCTTCACCACAATTTGTACAAGATGGAGTCGTCTCCATTCCAAGGACTACTGTAGAAATTGTGAATATCCCACCTCCTCAAATGAAGGTCTTGTTCCGATGTCAACTGACAAAGGAGAGATCATATGGATTCATCCAGATCTAGTTGCAGAATTTGAAACGCCTTCCTCTTCTAAACAAAAGAAGCATTCCAAGTCTAAATCAAAGAACTGTAATATGGTATCCTTTGAACCATTAACAGAAGAAGAAATCCTAATGGGCACTAGATCTGGGAAACCCTATCTTCGGAGTATTCCGAAAATCAAGATCCATCCCCGGATGTTCTTCCTCCATCATCTTCTCCTGCTGAAGATACACCGTCTACATCTGTGCCAGTGGTAGAGCCATCTCCTCCTAAACCAACATCAGCAGACAAGGGAAAGCAACCTGTTTGCTTTGATAAAGCATTGAAGAAGTCATCATCTCTTGGACATAAAAAGCCTTATAATTTTGACATATTGGCTCAATTGGCCAACACTTCAGCAGAATCTCAAAGAAGATGATAAACAAGAATTAATTTACCTTATTCGTGAGTACATTGACATCTTCGCCTGGAGTTACGAAGATATGCCGGGATTAGATCCTCAAATTGCAACTCACAAGCTTAACATCTTGCCGTATGTCAAACCGGTCAAACAACAACAACGGCGTTTCAAGCCTGAAATGATGGATGCAATTGATGATGAAGTCAAAAAGCTTATAGTTTGTGGCTTTATCAGAGAAGAACAACATCCTGACTGGGTGGCCAATGTCGTCCCTGTCCTGAAAAAGACCGAAAAAGTTCGAGTTTGCATAGACTTTCGGGATCTCAATGATGCTTGCCCCAAAGACGAATTCCCTCTCCCAATTACTGATGTTATGATCGACAATACTTGTAGATTCAAACGAATTTCTATCATGGATGGGTTTCTGGATATAATCAAATCCGGATGGATCCTGAAGATGAAAAATATACTTCGTTTCGTACTCCTCGGGGTGTGTACTGTTATCGGTCATGCCGTTTGGTCTTAAGAACGCAGATGCAACTTACCAGCGGGCTATAAGCACTATCTTTCGAGATCATTTATGAAAGACTGTCGAATGCTATGTTGACGATATTGCTGTCAAAGTCGTCTCAAAGAAGATCATATTCAAGATTTAAGCCGGCATCTTTTCTTTGAAAATTAAAGTGACTATCAGTTTATTCACTTTCTTCGACTTATCATTCATTGGACATTTATTGTCTCTTGTTTAAGTAATTTGAATTTACGTCCTTTTACACCTCTGAATTTCAATTTTATATCAGCAACTTGTCATGTCCTTACCTCTGATAAAGTTGTCCATTGAAATAACAGTATTGCTAAATTTTATATTCTGCCACGTTCACATTACCTCTGAGCAGATATAATGAATATTGTTATTTTCCAAAATCTTGAAATAATCACGTCCAGTACCTCTGAATTTTTTCTATTCTATACTTATATCTATAACAAGATATGCAACAAGTAATGGAACCATATAAAAAAGTTTTTACTATTTCTTTTCTGCAAAGAAGAAGAAGAGTACATTGAAGAAAAAAAAGAGAACAACAGCATTTGCCCATCACTCACTCTGTAGGATAGATGATAAGTTCCGCAATTTGTTTCTTCAGAACTTGAATTCTTCCGTCACGAGAATTTAGCACTCTTTGTCTAGCTTCATTCGTCCTGATTCCGGATCGAAATGTTGCAGAGCAGCGGTTCGGCGTTTTAACTCTTCATTCTGAAGACGTTCAAATTCCTTCTTTTGACCCTTCAAAATATCCACCTGTTCAACAGCAGATCGATACAACTGATTTTCATGTTCTATGTTCTGCTCAGTATTTTGGAGTTCTGCCTGAAGTCGAGCAATTTCGGCTTTTAGACCAGCACCTTTTTCTCTTCTTCTATAGCCTTAGTCTTGTGACTCTCAGCAACAACGGTTACGTCAGAGATTTGAAACATCTCATAAGACTGTC